>JAZGLO010006666.1:352500-540000 GCA_036873155.1 Biomphalaria sudanica
GATCAGTACTTACCACATTTTACATTCATTTGACTAGTAGTCGTTGAGACAGTGTAAACACCGATTTATCAACAAATTATTTATCATGCTATTTTCCTTACGATTGTTCTGCATTATATATGGTGTACTCAGTTGTCTTATTGAGTCCGACACAGAAGACATGGATGGTCTAGTCAGGGTGGACCTTTCTACATGCTAGTGGTTCAAGGATCACTAGAGACTTGTGCTTAAAAACTAGCCGTGTATTGTACGTTTTGAAGTCGCTCTCTTAAGCACCCCCCCTCCCCCAATGTAATGGAGCAAAAGTTTACGTCAAGGACCAGCGCCAGAGTTGTTGTGGAATGTGAATATTGATTTGGTCGAATGGTGTTATTGATCTGCTTAGACCATAATCTGGTTTTGTTTCATCTCTGCACTTCCAACCAGTAGCTCCTCGATTGTGTTGTAGCTCAAGACACGTGACTTGAAATCTAGTTTGTGCTCAACTCGTTAACAGCTTTTTACATCTCGAAGGATTCCTCGTTATGTCTGTAACTGGACCTATCAATAGATGCATCAAGTGCATTGGGGTAATAGTCTCACCGCTTTCATCAAGTGGACGCTAATGAAAAGCTGTATCGAAGTTCGGTGGATACAACACACAAGAGCTCTGTTGTTTGTTTTTGTTGACTTCGAAATATCAATCACTCGTAGATTATATCTGTTCGTGTCTGATTTTTCACTGGACTGTTTTTCAGTACCGCAGTCTAAATTGGATGTATAGATGATAACATAATCAGACGACTTTGTACTAGAGCTTCTATCGACATGAAGCTAAGAGCTAGACCTACGTCCTCAGTTGGTGTTGTAGAGTAAACAATGCTGCAGTCGAGATGGAAAGAAGAGTCTTATAGAAGTTGGACTGAAGAATTGAGTTGATTGTTTGGCTGCAGATAAATATTTATCATCTCTCTGTATGACACACAATCTACTCCTGGCTCCACACTTGCAGTGTTAGGCTGGCTGCAGTCGCTGACCTTTGTTTTTATCAGTGCCGCCTTCACCGCTGCTCCCCCCCCCCCCCCCCCACTTTTTTTGTTCTGTCCAAAGTAAGATCTTAGAAATAGTCCCTAGGCCTATAGCAAGAACTCGTTGTTCACGTTGTATACTTCTTGTAGAGACCTACGTTACTATATAACAGTCAGTTTCAATTTTCAATGATGGATGCTTTGGTTAACTACGGGGCTGGACATTTTGAACATTTCGAGCTTGTTCCATTGTGAAACAGCTTTCCAGCATTTTTGCTATTCACATGAAGTGATTCTTTTTTTTTTGTCATTAAGATGAATTTATGAACGGGAAATACACTTCTTAGTCGTTGCCTTCACTGTGTTGACTCTGCTCATGATGTGGCAGACTAATAGCAATGTTCTTTTCAGAGATTTTGTGGGCCTCGAAGTTGTCATGTTTATCAATTAAAAGAGATCTGGTCAATGGAAGCCTTCTGTCCTATCCAGATTCTGACTAAGCCGGATATCCTTCCATCAATCGTTTCCCCTAGATGTTTCTGCATGTGTCTATATTCTATAACATCGAGTTTCAGGATGTGTTTTTTATTTTTTCATAATATTTTATCGTAATGATTCCTTCCTGTCTTGGGGTGACTTTTGTTTGGGGGTAAACGTGTCCAGTTTTTAACCTCTTTAAGGATACATTATTATCGCACTAAGTAAGAAAAGCGGAAAATTTCCGTTTGAGTACTTTTTCATTCCAGGGCGAATCTCAGAGAAGAGTCAGAGAAGTCGCTTCAGAGTTATATTTTCCAAGGAAAGAAATTAATAAATGCGCTGCAGTTCACGGCCACCACCCTTTTTTGGGGCTTTTACAACCTTAGGGTGAATTGTTGTTAATATCTCGCATCTCAGTGTCACTCCATATTGTAATATCTAAAGGGTAGATTAGTACTGGTACGGTCCAGCAATCTATTGCAGTTAGTGGGTTCTTTGTGTTGAGTATTTTCGTTACTCTTAGCTTGTACTAAGAAAGTTCTCTTATTTTGTGTTCCTTGCTTTGTGTTTATCCTGGCATTCTGATTGATTCCCAGGTATTTATAAAGAGTCGTGGAATCCTAGTGTTCGATGCCATGAAATGTATTATTAGGTTTGGATCTCAATGACATATTCTGCCTTCAAACAAAAGCACGTTGGTTTTTCAGTCTCATTCTGTTAAATGTCAAAGTGTCAGTAGACTATATACTGAATTGATATTTTCCCACTCGACTGTAGGCCATAACTGACTCGAAGACAAGCATTGTTATTATTATTATGTCTCGTAAGCAGCGAGGAATATTCAAATCCCATTGGTTTGTTTGTTTATGCAGATTCTACTGGTTGCCTGTTGGTGTTTGCAGATCTATTGGTCATTTATTTGTTTATGCAGATCTATTGGTCATTTGTTTTTCTATGCAGATCTATTGGTCATTTGTTTTTCTATGTAGATCTATTGGTCATTTGTTTTTCTATGTAGATCTATTGGTCATTTGTTTTTCTATGTAGATCTATTGGTCATTTGTTTTTCTATGTAGATCTATTGGTCATTTGTTTTTCTATGTAGATCTATTGGTCATTTGTTTTTCTATGTAGATCTATTGGTCATTTGTTTTTCTATGTAGATCTATTGGTCATTTGTTTTTCTATGTAGATCTATTGGTCATTTGTTTTTCTATGTAGATCTATTGGTCATTTGTTTTTCTATGTAGATCTATTGGTCATTTGACTGCTTACCCGTCTTCCTATTTGGTAGAGTGGGAGTCAGCTCGTTACTAACCTCACCACACATCTAAGAAACTGTCTAGAATTTGTTGCTTGTGGAGATACGCGGTTGCTACTTATAAACACTGAAGGGACATAAATATACTCATAAAATCTCATCAACATCCAAATCATTCTTTTTTTTTTACATTTTATTTTAAACAAAAGTTTTAATTTCAATTAACACTCTTCAACAAAATGTTGTATGTAGCCTTTTCACTTAGGGGTCTTTGGGCAACTTATGACTATGTGAAGGGGTCCCCGGGTCAAAAATGTATGAGAATCTCTGATTTAGAGGACTAGAAGTCACAGTCACGAGTGTCTTGCATTATTCTGTTGGTAAAACTGGCTGTGGTATAGTAATTTTTTTTTATATTTAAGAATATAGAAATTAATGGATAGTTGTTGTTTTTTTATTTGATGTGAACAAAAAAGTATGTAATAATGAACTTTAACAAGCGCTGGCTATCCAGTAATAGGTCTTTCTGTTTCATGAGGTCAGTGCGTCTTCTTGGTGATACTCAATGAAGTGTACCAATCAGCTCTCGTCCTGGCGGCTTAAAACAGTAGTCATTTTACCATATTGTCTTTATGCCACACACAGGCACATGCGGTAGTACCGACCCGCTTCTGACACCATTTGTTGTGTGTTTGTATCCAATGTGCCAAGCTGTCATCTGGCCTTGTTTCTAACGTTTGTATTTTGTTTGTTTGTTTGAGGTCACTAGGTGAGCGAGCCTCGTGCTCGTAGGTGTGTGAGTGTTTCAGTACGCTCAGCTGGTTGAAGCTTTTATAGGAACAGGGCGACAGACTTGGGGGTAATTATCCTATTTTGTTTCACTGCTACATGGGGATAAACCGCTTACTAGAGTTAACTGAGCTATGGAGTATGTCTAGCAGATGCTAGTTAGCTAGTCTGTAAATTCTAGTGAACTTGTATATACATTGGCGTCCTACATATTGGATAACCTTTGTGTTTGGTTATGAGGCAAGTGAGATTTGTCGTAACATTTCGGCTTCTTTTTTATGTAGAGAGTTTGTTTTCTTTACTGCTTAGTACTTGATGAGTTTAGTGGTCAGTTCATTGTTTTACTTTCTTTCTCTCTTTACCTTGAGTGGGGTAGTTCCGCTTATACTCTTTCTAATACTCATTTTGAGTTTGTTAATTCACCATTATCCTGGGCTTCGTATTTAGAACTAGTAGGCTACATGAAGGATGGTCTTGCTAATTGTTGATAAATTGCTTGTTTAAACAAGTTTTAAAACAATCCTGAACTTGTTCAAAACCAACAAGAATGAAATGCAATGAATCTATTTTCTGTCACTGTTTTTAAAAGCCTTTTTTTTTTCTACCTCCCCACCAGACATCTACATTATTCAATAGCCGGGATGCGCTGAAAAGGTGGCACAGCGGAAGCTTGTTCATTTTGACGTATTCGTCCGGCGACAGTTAAACGCCGCCCAAAGATTGAACACTCAACCAACACCCTAAATTTACCGCCCAAAGATTGAACACTGAACTAATACCCTAACTTTGAAAACAAAAATTTACACAACCTAAAAAAAAAAGAAGGGCCTGTAAACAGATCTTTATATTGACAGTGTTGCAGTGTAGACCTAACAAAGTCAGTATGCCCCAGTGCCGTGTACAGCTTACTACACTGGACATTTACTATGCAAAATGCATGGCGCCGTTCCCTCCTCCTCCATTTCCCCATTTTCCCCCACATGAAATAGATTTGCATTGATTCTTGATCTGATTCTGTAGATGTGCCCTTTAAGAGTTATCGACAGGTACGCAAATGTCAGACACCTTGAATATTTGTAGTCATATTGTTTGGTTAGAGCTAATGGTCGGAGCGGCACAGGTAACGGTGAAAGGCAGGTTGGCCTCAAAGTGTGTTGGTTCAACTATACAGGCGTTCAGTTCACTGAGGGAAGGGGTGAGGCTAGTTCAATAGATTTTTTTTTATATTTCTTTTGAGGCCTCCAGCTAAACATTAATTCAGATTTACAGATTACAAACTTCAATATAAGTTGCGTCTTTTTTTTTTTCAATGTACATGCTGCGTTCCAGCTTTCGGGCCTATTTACAGTTAGATAGGTCTGCAATGAACGATCTTTGAAGTGATGGATTTAAGAAATGTGTTTTACTATGTGATGTTATTAGCTTTGCTCTGTAGGAAGAACTAGAGATCTAGGTAGTTGTTTTTTCCATGGCCTACGTTTAACTTTGATGCGACATACTATTGGAATATTCGAAGGTGAGATTGTCAGGGTCTATTACCTTAATGCCACCATCTTTAAAGAATGGGTGTAGTTCTGTAGAGTACTCCAGTACTTTTGTAAAGTATTGGTGTAGTTCTGTAAAGTATTGATGTAGTTGTGTCGAGTACTCCAGTATCTCTGTAGAAAGACAAATGATCAGGTCTCACACCTATAATGTCTGTCGAATACTAGATCTAGCAGGTTCCAGTTTCTTGTCGTTTGTTCAAGCTTGGTTCAAACTCAATCTACTTGACTTTGTCTGTGTCTAGTTTATTTATCCTAAAGCTTATGCTAGGGATTCTACGTTTGACACATCGTTTGTTACTTAAAATAAGTTAATCATGCAGTGATGCCCAAAATACGGCCCGCGGGCCATATCCGGCCCGCGACGTGGTTACATCCGGCCCGCCGAAACGTCGGCACAATTGGAGAAAATCCTTTCTCCAAAAAAAAAAAAAAAAAAAAAAATGTTGAAAAATGTATCTTTACCTACTTTAGGGCTCTCATATTTTTTTCTGATGGATTGATACCATGACCTTTAACGTTTCTGCTTTTATGAACAGAGACTCTGAATATAGAATCTACAAGGAAAAGTGGGCGAATCTTTACTTTTTTTGTGTGTGTGTGGAATATGATAAGCCAACAAATTTGTTTTATAAAGAAAAGGTAGCTGTTTAAAAAAACAACAAAATATATATTATAAAATAAATATAGGGCATTCTTGGTTTGAACCACAAATAAAAGATAGATTAACTACAACTAGAGATTGGAGGTTCAATTGGAATATTCACCAAAAAGAAACAAAAAAATGAGTCGGTTTTTAAAGCATCTACACTGTTGCCAACATTTTAAGTAGAGAAATGAAGCTATTTTCTGACGCATAAAAAACATAATTGTCAAATAGGACATGAATGTTGTACTAAATCCAAGGGGTTCCGGTAAAATAGTTTCAGAACAATTTCATTTAATTTTGAAACTTTTCGGTCTTGTGGCCCACGAGACGAGTGTTGGAAATTAAAATGGCCCGCAGGTTGATTTAGGTTAGGCAGCACTGAGTTAATGTGATGTGTTTGAGCCAGCCTTAATGCCATCTGAATGGCATATTACCCCGCTGCTAGTTAAAATGTGAATTGAGCTGTTGTAATAAGAATTAAAGTAACACTGTAGAGAAACCTAAAACAGTATATTAAGAATGAACAAAATGAACATTGATGATTGTAGAGAAACCTTAAACAGTAATAAAAATTGAAGTAATACTGGAGAGTAGCCTGTCACAAGGCTTGATTCCACGAGTAGGACACATGAACGGAGGAAAGAGACCCACTAAATCAAAAGTTGTGATCCCATTCCCAGGACGTTGCCCAAACACAACCAAGTTTCAACTAGTTCACCACCACAACAGGTGGGGACTGTTCAAATAGTGTCTGCACCATCCTCTCTTCATTGCCCTAAATCATCAATTCGATTTTGAGCTTTTTTCCTTTTCTAACACTTACAAAAAAAAAAAGGGGGGGGGGGGGTTGATTGGATCTTCATTCCTGAATGGAATGCTGCATGAACTGTAATGTAGACATTCTTGGCAATAACAAGTGACTAATAGATATAATAAGAATTCATTTTGCCCTTAAAAGTGCCGAGGTATAAAGACATAGAGTGTAGTAGTCTGTACGATAATCTCTCAGTTCTGTAGTTTTCTTTCAGATTTATTTGGTTTTGTTTAGATAACCTAACCTAGACATGGTGAACTCTTATCTTTCCTAAATATCAATGTGTTGTACGGACTTGACTATACTACAACGTTGATAATAGTTGATAAACAGCACCACACAGACTTTATCTATCACTTCTGTACCGTAATGTGTAGTTTATGAGGTCTCAAACCTGTGCACCGGAAGTGACGCGAAAACAAGGAAACGGAATTAGTTTCATTTGTGTATGTTTCTTTTGATATGTTTCTTTTATATGCATCTTTTACGCCGCCACTTTACATTATGAAAGCGAGCATTAATATTTTTGTAATAGGTGAGACTCGCGGGATTGCAATTATTTTGGTTCCAAAATTCGGCTTTCTTAAAATGTATTCATCTGGATTATTTTTTAGACCAACCTTCTGTCCCGCTTTGATCTGCTCGAGTTTGATCGACATGTATTTTGTGTCTCGCTAAGAGTGTGGATTACTTTTTCCTTTGACTCAGTCAATAATTTGCGCAGTGATTGGTGAACACATCTCGTTTTGTTCCGTGTGCTTTGTTCAGACAGCCAAGGCTCAGGCATTCCTTAATGCTTCTAATTGGCTTGTTGCTTTCCCTTCATCTTAGAGTCTATTTCTGTTCAGAGTCTGATTCTATCACTTGTACACGCCCACTAACTTGTAGAGGTGGATTGCAGTGCATTGTTTCTTTATACAAATTAAAGTACATTTTCTTTTTGTTTTTATTTTGTCTTGGTTTATTTGTCTATATGCATGCGCTGTCATTGTTTCAAATGAAGGCTTGCTGTGGAATGGATTGACTTTGCTGCAAGAGTAGGCTGCTTTCATTTCGGATTCAACTTTTGTTCACTTTTAGAAGTTTTCAAGCAATGTCTAACCTCATCGCCTTGGATTTCTGCAAGTGCACAATGTACCAACAAGTATGCCTCATTACAGATACCGTTTTGTTGTGTGTTTTTCATACTAGCATTTTGTTCAAATACATTTTCTATTTTATGTTAGAGTATGGAATACATCAGAGGTTCTCAAACTTTTTTGACCCGGGGATCCCTTTATATACCGGTAGTCTTAACTTGCCCAGGGACCCCTAAGTGAAAAAGATTTTAGCGAAGGAGGTATTTTAATTGTATACAAATTTCATCTCTTTGTGGACCCCCTTCGGTCGTCTCGTGAATCTCTGGGGGGTCCTACAGTGAGAACACTGGAATACATGGCTCAGTTATATTTAGTTTTGACTGACTTAATGTGTTGAATATTTGGCGATTTTTGAAATCAACTAAAAGTCTTACATATCTCATTCCTTCGTGTGTGCGTGTTCTGCGCTTTGCTTTGTGTTCAAAATATTGCAGGCTTCTACAGTAGAAGTAGAAAATCGTTCATCCGGACCTCAGTTATCCGGACTGCCCCTTTTGTTTAACACTACCGTATCTAAGTGGACTTGCTGACGCCCCACTTTGTGAGTATTGTGACTCTCGCCTCACCGTGGAACATATCCTCATCGACTGCCCCAGATACCAGGATGTCAGGGGAAAATATTTTAGAGCCACTAATTTAAAAACACTATTCAATAATGTCGACCCTGGGAAGGTACTGGGCTTTATCCGGGAAGTGGGGTTGTCTACGAAGATCTGATTTATGAATTCTGTAGACATGTACTATTTACATTAGATTTTTACCAAATTATTAAATTTTTACTACCTCTACTATTTTAACTGTGAATAGACCTTGATTTTAATGATTTGACTGTATGGAATTTGGCCCTTGTTGTGTGGAGGGAGAGTGGCCCTTGAGGGACTGCAGGCACGACATAGCATAAATTGTGCCGATGTGCCCAAAATCACAAATCACAAATCTTGCTGACGCTCTGTTCCTCTGTTAATTTGACTTGGATTTTATGTATACGGACGGCGCGATGCCCCCAAATGAATTTATCTTTGGTGAAATGGGCCGTTTGTAATATTCCGCATTTTGTTATCCGGACGATCGATTATTCGGACGGATTCCGTTTCCAATTAATCCGGTTAATCCAAGTTCTAGTGTATGTTTCTGGAAGGATAACTGCTTAAGCTCACATTTTAAACAAAATGCTTTCTCATTCAATACTATACAGCTAGCCATTCGAGTTTTGTTGTTAACCCCTAACTCAAGTCACGTGTGTAGAATAGCTGTCTAAGTGCTACCATGTCGCCTTATTTATCATGGCGTGTATCTAGATTGTAATCTGTGTCATCATTCTACTAGAAACGATGTCATAAAAAGTCATGCTCACGGATCTAAGTTTGTGCTGTATTTGGACAAACATTTCTCGCTGACTTACGGAGATGGGAAGCTGTTTGCCACTCATACTCAGTGGTAACTATCGTCGAGCTCATTACACCTCATTGGCTGGATATACGTCACGTGATTAAAGTCTCAACTCGTTTAACTTCGAAAAAAAAATGTTAATGAGCTCACACCCCCATCTATTTTAATCTTTTGGATCCTTATATTTTTGGAGGTGTTTCGTGTTTGTGATTTTTTATTATGGACTTTGTTTAGACGTACCTCAATGTCGCATTCCTCACTATTAAGTCCAATTGTATTTTCTCTGGTGGATGGATTACTGTAACATATCCAGCTTACCGCATGACGCCCAGGGTGTAGCGCACGCCCGAGCCACCGTGGGCCGCACCAGCCCTGGCTAACAGCTAGCATGCCCGGGGTGCCGCCCGTATCGCCGGAATCTTGGAAACAGGTGCAACAAAACATTGACGTCATGCAGTCCGGCCGCAGGAGGAAAAAGAGACATAAGCTGTCCATCGCCAAGCTGTGTTCTTGCGTGGTGGCGGAGCAGTCCGATGACCTGTCGGAAGGGGGCAGGCCGTTTGAGAAGAAAACACCGGTATGTACACTGCTGTCTTTGTTGTCCTACATGTAACTGTCATGTTATGTTTTGCAAAGTGAACACAAGTTTCATTCATCTAATGTTGAGTGTCTTTATCTTTATCCGTTACTACATGTCCAGACTCCCGTGTGTTTAAACGAATGTTATATCATGTAGTAATAATGCAATCCCAGCCCAAGTTAAAATGTTATTTTCACATATATATTTTTTCAACTGACCAACACTTTGACCAAGACTTGACTTTATACATTTGCGTGCATATTAACTCCACTATTCCCCTTCAAGTAATTCATATTTATGTATCTATTTCGTTATTCTAGTAATCTATTTAAAATTGCTTTTGTTTAGCGCTTCTTTCATGCATGCGCAACTACGACCCTGGTCCATTCCCTTTCGTGGACAATTTTTTTTTTGAGGGGGGGGGGGACGAAGAATATCTGCCTGTCAAGGCTCTATCTCAAAAAAAAAAAAAAAAAAAGAAGCGAAAAGCATTTTCAAAATCCGATGACCATGACCTTTATCAAACTTGAGTATTCCTTCTAGTATTTAGTATCTACATATTCTCACGTGCTCGTAAATAACTTCATAAATTAAAAAATAAATTGAAAAGGGCAGTTTGTGTTTTTCAGTGTCACATCTCAAAAACAAAAAGCGCTGATGGAAATCCCCAATGTAACTCTATCGTCTTTTTGTTTTGCATTTTTTTTTAAAATCCGCGAACAGTCACAGCACCCCTAGGACGACAGTCAAGGGACAGATGAGAGATGAGATACCTATAAGCTGTGTATAAAATAAGCTTAAAGAAATGCAGTTTTGTTTGACATATTCTTTGTTGTATACATATCATTTACGTATAGCAGCTGACAGAGATTAAAACCACACACACACACACACACACACAAAAGATGACCAAATAAGTGGACAAAGATGTCTTCTTTTAACAACCAGACATGGTATGACGATTAAATGTTCATTTAGTGTTTTATTGATGGCCACTATAAATATTGCAGTTATTGTGTCATTTCTTGAGTGAATACGATTGACCAGAGGTACACAGGCTTACTTCATAAACTCAATATTATCTTCACTTTTCCCCTTTAAGGAAATTCTAATTTATATATCTAGTTGAAAATTGCTTTTGTCTGGCGCCTTACGTTCAGTAGAAACAACTTAGCTGATGAACTATTCATGGTCTTCATCGAGATTCGAACTCGAGCCCTCTTGTTATGTAGCCAAATGGTTAGTGCTGCTCAGCCAGACCACCTAATTTCTGATTGCATCAGTGAGTATCAATGACTGGCCTTTTTATGTAGGTCATGGTTGACATTCTTTCATTCTTATAATTAAACAAATAGATTTGTATATGGATATTTTAATGAACTTTTCAATTAGGACCATTACGATCTAGGGTGTATCTTTTCTATACCTTATAACTAATGATATCTCCTGCTCATTCAGACTATAAAATAAATAGATCTAGATCCTATTCACATGTCAATTATGACCATAAAATATTAAGGTTCTAGTCTACTGTGTCTACAAATAAGTTACTATCAGACTATTTGAACCATAATTTTCAAATACAAAACAAAATTTAATAAAATACTCTGAAAGACACAAAGATAAAGGCACATTCCTCGTCCCATATGCTAGGACAAATTTGTACAAATACTCCTTCTTCCCTAGTGCTATTGGAGCATGGAATGGGTTGCCTGAGCCAGCCAGGAAAACCAGTGACTTGTCAGAATTTAAGTCATTGGTTAACATGCATGATCAGATGCATGACGCGTAGAACGTAATCATCTTATTTCTTGAAGTAACGTTTGTATTATATAAGATAAGGTTGAGTCATTTTATTCTACTCTTCCAGAAGGATAGGGGGGAAAGAGAGAATATTCTGTCCATATTTGTGTGCCTTCTATCCTTAGACCAGGGCATCAAAGTGTACTCAAGTGTTGGAATGTTGATCTTAAAGGAAACAGGTCAACTCGAACGTTTGGAATGATGGGAATTCAAACTTTTCCTGTCATGTGAAAAGTCCTCACAAAATGATCTGTTGTGTCTCTGTCTCTTGCTGGATGCGTAAAACTTTTATTTGATCTCTTTCGATATTTTATTGTTTCTTTTTAGGAGGGCGGGGGTGTGATCGGAGCTGGGGTCGAAAGAAGAGATACTTAGGTGACAGGTGGAAGTGAGAGATTTAACTCCGAATCAATAAGAAGTTGGATTATTAAACTACGATGCATCGATTGCACTCATACATAAACATGAATCACTTTCTTCACACACAAACATGAAGCACTCTTGTCACAAGCGTGTATCTACTTCCGGTCGCCATCTTGTGCTTTTGGTGTATGTACACAATTAAAAAAAAAATTTTAGGAGCACACACTGTACTTTTTACTGCTCACGCTTCATTAAAAAATAAAAGGTTTGCTTCATACAATTGGAAGTCTTCTGAGTTAGACGGTGGTATTGGTAACAGAAGTTTCTATTCTCCTCGATTGTAGGACTTGCCGGGTGCATCTGGCATTGTCATCCGGAATGATTGTATTCCTGCTTGTAAGTCTGAGAGACACAGAAACCTTGCAGTAACGTGACTATAACTATTTGAAATACATCCTTCTAAAAATGATTTACCCGTAGCGAAAACACCTTGGTCTTCCGATAGTGCCCCTATGTACATACTCACGTAATAGATGTTCTATTAAAACTTAAACCAATTCTGTCTATTAGTCGTTTTCAGTTGAAATCGCTCCAACAGAATCTTCGATCGTTAGTCCACTTGCACCATGTGTTCGACAGCTTAACTCAAGCTCCGAGGAAAAAAAACACACCAAATTAACCACATGTTGCTGTGTTAGTTTGTTACATAACTTTTGTATCACTAGAGATATCGCGGTGATAATTGCGTTCCGCTGTTTTGATCCGGTAAATTGAGCCAATTTAGGGAAGATAAACTCATTGACATAATGTTTATGGTAGATACGTTCTTGAATAAAATGGCTTGGTTTGTGCCATCTGTAACCTTAATTATTAATACTTTAGTGACAACAATCTAATGTAGGCTAATGCACATATTTTGATAAACTTGAATGTTGGTGTCTATTAGGATTGTAAATATTTTGGATTCATTATGCCCTCTTTAACTGATTTTGTTGTAGGCAGCATGGTTGAGCATTCGTTGACCAAGTCTGCAACATTCGCCTTCTTTTTGTTGGTCATTGCACTTGCTAAAGTCCATCGTATAATGTTCAATGTTTTGTGGTCATCTCTCATAATAGATAAGGGAATTGTTTTTGTTTTCTTCTAGCGTTTGAGAACATCGTATTTGGTTGGACATCTCTGTAAATACTCACCCGTCAACAGTCTTTCCATTTTAGCTCTATTTCACTCGATACCTAGGTTTTGGAAAATATTACAGAATTATTATAGAAATATTATATTATGAATGTTTGGTTAAGGACAACAAAAAAGGGAGAGGGTTGGTGCTACGAAAAAGAGGACAGTAATATACAATGACAACAAATATTGGGACTATCCGGTGGGCAAGAAATTGTTCTAGTCTATCATTTTGTCTGTAAGACATGTATCCGCTACCTGAATCTGAACACTTCATTGATAGAAACTAGAGCTAATGAAGCTGTCTGAGAGAAGACAATGTAAACTCAACCAAGGCAGAAAGAGTTTACAAAAAGTATATAAAAATTAAACAGACAGCTGCAGAGTGAATACATAAACAATGTAATATCTAAAGATAACAACAAAAACCTATAGTCATACATTAAGTCTAAGAAAATGGAAACAACAGGCATAGCGCCATTAAAAGATGAACATAACATAATACATAATGATAATGAAACTAAAGCAAACATCCTAAACAAATACTTTGCATCAGCATTCTCAGCCCCAGGAGACAAAGACATAATTCTTAATTTGAACTCGTCCCATATGCTAGGACAAATTTGTACAAATACTCCTTCTTCCCTAGTGCTATTAGAGCATGGAATGGGTTGCCTGAGCTAACCAGAAAAACCAGTGACTTGGCAGAATTTAAGTCATTGGTTAATATGCATGACTAAATGCATGACGCGTAGGACGTAATCATCTTCTTTTTTGAAGTAACGTCTGTATTATATAAGATAAGATAAGATAAACAGATCAGACTTTCTTGAAGACTTGTCAAAGTTTTAAAAAAGTTCCATGGTTTTGATGTCGGACACAAACAACCCATCAGAAAAAAAAAAACATAATTGTGTTGATGCATGAAGTGGACCTGGCCTTTCGTGGAGAACACGTGATGACCCGAAGCAATATGGCTGAAGTGGTACAATTTGTGCTTTTCCCTATGTGCCAAACGTACGTTGCTGTAGGTGCATTATTGATTACGTTGTAACATTTCAATAGACGACTCTATACTTTCAGCTATAGAGACAAATACGTCGTTTGTGTTGGGTCTGTATGTTTCTGTATTGTTTAATGACTAGCGTTTGTAAACTTGGAGTACCCTTAATCCTTGAACAAGAAATACTCTCGAGTTGTAAAACACTGACATGAACTTTTGTTAGGAGATCCCCTAAATGAGGATTAGTGCTTGGACCATTTAATCAGTTGAATAACGAAAGTTCGCCCCCCCCCCCCCAGCTTAAGGCGCCTATTGAATTGTTTGAATAGATTTAATACAACTAGTACTAAAGAAATGTTATGTAGTGAAGTCGCCAAGCTTTTTATTTCTAGATAGACTTATTGTACCAAATGAAACCTTCAGCTTATTTCTCTGGCTCTGTGTCTAAAGGTAAATCTATACAAAGCAAGACTCTAGCTCTGCGCCTCGCCAGGCCACTGGAGAATGAGAAACGTAACGTAAGGGTCCTAGTGAGGTCCATGTGAAACATAGTTCATTGGTGTCTGCCCTGTATAAGTCAATGTGAAACAGTTCATTGGTGTCTGCCCTATATAAGTCAATGTGAAACATAGTTCATTGGTGTCTGCCCTGTATCGCGAACCAGAACCAGAAACAAACGAAATAATAATTTCACCTGTAGTAGTGAACATGATGAGTGTAGCGAACATTTCAAGACACGGCAATACAACAGCACATCGGTATTTCATCCAATCAGATACCGGTCTTGAATGAAGATTGCAACTAAATCAAGCACACAAGAAAATGACTGAATTAGTGACTATCATAGTGAATACTACTCTGTTCAGGAAGAGAACAATGACTTGACATTAACGTAGGCAGCTATTCACTTTCGAAATAAATAATACTAATTTAAAAAATAATAGACCTAATAATAATTATCATCCACTTTCTTCAGTTCAACACGCTGTCTGTAAAATCAAATTAATCACAGCAAAAGCCATAATAACTCATTCTAGCTTAAAAAACCTAATATCTTCTCCTCGCTTCCGCTAACTACATAAACTATTCCAATCTCAAACACCTGTGTTTTAAAACAAAAATCCAGACATAACAGATTTCGATTGATATCCTTATTACCACTGTTAATGAATTGTTCTTCTGGACCAGTCATTAAGTCAATACTGACATTGTTAACAAGCGTCTATCAATTACATAGACATCTTCTTATAAAATATGGTTAAAGAAAACAAAAAAAAAAAGCTTCCATACGAGGTACAATACCCTTAGCATCAACTTTTACAAGCAGCAATGTAGACCGATCTACACTCCTCACTCTGCGGGTCATCAGAGCATAGCAATGCAGCATTGAGCAACAGAAATGAAACCGTAAACCATATTCTCTTTGAATGCCCCTTCCTAATCCACCTTAGGCAGACCCTACTACCACTACAGCCCAACATAACTAAACACTCGTGCACTGCAGTGCTGAACAACTGAAGAGAACAGAACACTATTTTTCCTTAGCACAGTTTGCTAAAGAGCTGACAGCTCAACAGCAGCAAAAAGGCTGGCTAGAAGTAGAAGCATAGGCGATGCACACGTATGGGTAACTGAACCATAGGCGATGCACACATATGGGTAACTGAACCGTAGGCGATGCACCCGTATGGGTAACTGAACCGTAGGCGATGCACACGTATGGGTAACTGAACCGTAGGCGATGCACACGTATGGGTAACTGGACCGTAGGCGATGCACACGTATGGGTAACTGAACCGTAGGCGATGCACACGTATGGGTAACTGAACCATAGGCGATGCACCCGTATGGGTAACTGAACCGTAGGCGATGCACACGTATGTGTAACTGAACCGTAGGCGATGCACACGTATGGGTAACTGAACCGTAGGCGATGCACCCGTGTGGGTAACTGAACCGTAGGCGATGCACCCGTATGGGTAACTGAACCGTAGGCGATGCACACGTATGGGTAACTGAACCATAGGCGATGCACCCGTATGGGTAACTGAACCGTAGGCGATGCACACGTATGGGTAACTGAACCTTAGGCGATGCACACGTATGGGTAACTGAACCGTAGGCGATGCACACGTATGGGTAACTTAATGGTGTGTCACATTCATGTTAGGGAACGAAACGGCGTTCGCATAATACAAAATAATTAGGCCAAGAAGTTGGTAGCCATTTAGTTTTATGTTTTAATGAATATGTCCTAGTAAGTTCAGAAGTGATATCTGGTGGCTGAGCGGTAAAGAGCTTGGCTTCTGAGCCGGGTGTCCCAGGTTTGAATCCTGATGAAGACTGGGATTTTTTATTTCGGTATCTTTATGCGCCTCTGAGTCCAACCAGCTCTAATGGGTACCTGACATTAGTTGTAGAAAAGTTGGTCGTTGTTCTGGCCACATGACATCCTCGTTAAGCGTAGGCCACAGAAATAGATGACCTTTACATTATCTTCCCTATAGAAAACAAGATCTGAAAGAGGAACTTACACTGTTCAAATTATGTTCAGATAAGGAAATAACAGTATTTATCATTAGTCCTCCAGTAGAAATCATCCTCATACACTAGAAACACACAAGTATAATTTAAGTTCAAGAATACATTGATATAAGTATTAAACAAGAAGCTTGAAACTTGTTCACTGAAAGACCCTGCTTATTTTCTTCCCTTGTATTTTTAACCTCTCTAAAATTAGCTTCCCCAAAATACAAGACAGATTCTAGAACTCCCTTTGCTATTTCTAGTAGTATTGGACATTTACTGTTGATTCTCGAAATGTAAACATTCTGCTTATTGTTCATACCAGTGCTTCCCAAACTTTGTTCCGCGAGACCTGAGTAGTTGTTCCATGAACTAGTGGAATTATTAATTAGTAGGCCACCACGTGAAAGGTGTTCCGCTAAACACTGAGTATGTGTGAAGCGTTCCGTTAAGGAAATAGTTTGGTAAACACTGCAATTAAAACATCATTGACCTTGATGATTATAATTACGTGACTGTAGCATTTGTATACTTAGGTCAGTCCTACTTCTACACTGCTAGATGTCAGAGTTCCTCGATGACAGCTTACTCGTCTGTTCTGCGTGTTCACGTCTGCCGTGATTGCCAAGAGAACAAATGATTGCTAGACAGAAGATTGCACACCTTTGAACTTAGCGACAAGGAGAACTAGCCATCTATAATTGTATCCTGTAAAGGAATACAGCTCAACAGACATGCCGGTGGCTTATGTACTCTTCCATACAGATCTTTAACATTGTTTTATAATTTGTTTTTGTTTTTTCTGTTGGCCTAGAGCTCTGTTTGTTGACCTGCCTGTGGGGAAATAAATGTGTGTTTTGGTGAGCACCTTGATTTGCTTGTGTTTCCATTCTGCTCAACACTCAATGCACGTGACTCTTGTGTATCATTCGGTAATTAGTTTTCTCCTTTTCAAGCCTAGGGATCTAAAGCAAAACCAATTAGCAGTATTTCAGCAGCCGGCCATAGGGAATTTAAATTATTGCATTAGCTTTTTAAATCTATTTTAAACTTGTTTATTTATTGGTAATACAATCTAATTGTGCATTTGGTGACTTGTTTACTTTCTCGTGATTCTTAATTATTTATTTCGAATCAGAGAGAACAAACTTAATATTGCTCCATTTTATATGGAAACTTGACTTTTATGTTCACATATCTGGTATTTTTAGTTCCACACATATAGAAACTGAAGTTTCTTTTCGCTGTAGATCCGTTTGAGGTGTGGTGGCTAAGTGGTAAAGCTTTTGGCTTCCGAACCAAGGGGTCCCGGGTTCGAATCCTGGTGAAGACTGGTATTTTATTTATTTCGAAATCTTTCGGCCTCCGAGTCCACCCAGCTCTAATGGGTACTGACATTAGTTGGGGAAAAGTAAAGGCGGCAGATCGTTGTGCTGGTCACATGACACCTTCGTTAACCTTGGGTCACAGAAACAGATGACCTCTAAATCGCCAGGTCTGAAAGGGGAACTATAGATCCGTTTGGAAATTTCAGTTCACGCGCTTACACCCGTACAACCTCGCCTTGTCAATGTTTTGACCTTATGTACAGTTCGGTTTGTAGAAATTGTGAGTTCTTCCACTGGACAAAACTCAAAACCTTGTTAATACATCGTCAGCTCCACGGTTGGATGTGTGTGGGCTGTACATTGGCTGGAAGGTTGCTTCCTTTACATGCTGTGTTAGCCTTGTCCCGTTATAATATGTACACAGTCATCAACATTGCTTTCATGGATTTGTATACAAAGAGCTAATTTTTTATATAAAATATTGACCACCATCAGAGCTCGACTCTCGAGACATTTTACCAGCCAAGTGCTTTAACACCACGACCATCTTGCCTGCTACCTGAACCAAACAAAACTTGTTCCGTACGATGCCAGATATCTCTGATGAAATCTCAGCAAGATGACTTGATCGATCTTCTAGTGTTTAATTGTGAACTTTTTTTTATTTAGCCTCTTTCCCATTTCTAGAATCTGCGACCAGGTCCTCGCCTGTCTACTGTTCCTTACTAACAACCACACGCACACTGAGTTACAGACATCTTTTCGCCGATAGCTTTTGTTTACCTGTTGATAGCTTGAAGTACTTGTTACATCAACAACTGTTCGGTGTGGATCAGATGGAGAAGGCCTTTGTTTACCATCACAAGTGACAGACTGAAGATGGGCCCATCCAACACGGAACATCTGGGTTATGCAGACTTCCCCCTACTTGAACACAAGACTAGTGTACAATGCGAAAGATCTGCTTATTGATATCCTCAGGCTTAAGTGATATTGATAGGGTCTGTAAACCAGATTGGAAATCACAAATGTTAAGTTTGTTTTGTTTCTTTTGCGTTCACTTTATTTTTTTAAACTGTCTCACTGAACTTTATGGACCACTTTTTACTCAACGAAACACTTTGCAGTATTTAGAGAACTTTGCTTATTTTTAATTCACGTGGAGGCCTAATAAGTATTATTCCAGTAGTTTGGAAAACTAGGGTTCCACGAAACACATTTTGGGAAACACTGATACAGATCTCTGCCAGACTCTGTAGTATCGTTGTCTTTGTTGATCTTACTCCGACATAATGCCCAAACAAATGAATACTGCCTTTACTATTTTAACTGTGAATAGACCTTGATTTTAATGATTTAACTGTATAGAATTTAGCCCCTTGCTATGTAGAGAGAGTAGTTCTTAAGGGAATGCGGGCACGACATGGCCTAAATTGTGCCGATGTGCCTAAAATCAAATCACAAATGAATACCATACCGTCATGCATACATTCTGTAGCTTTTTTAACAAATTCAGTTTGCTGGATCAATGAAGCTCTGTTCATTAGCTGTAGTCGAGAGATCGCTACTATTGTAAGTTTAAACGTTTTACCAGATCATATTCATTCCAGGGTACGTAATTCGGATATAACCTCAATAGCAGGCGGTGAAAGGTCTCTTAGCAAGGGCTGTCGTACAGGCGTTGGTTTATAACTCCGCCCAGAAGTGTACATCTCGTTATTGACAACACCAGAAAATGTATGGGTTAGTGCAGTGCTTCCCAAACCTTACCCTTAACGTAACACTTCGCACATTTAGAGAGATTCATTCACGTGGTGGCCTACTAGTTCATTATCCCAGTTGTTCGTGGAACACCTATTCAGGTCTCCACGGAACACGGTTTGAGAAACAGTGGGTTAGTACAAGAATTGATGTTTGTCAAAAAAATTCGAAACTAACTAGTGGATGTTTGCTACTAATGTGTGGCAAATAAGTAATTGATACAATAACTGATGTCTGTGACAGAAGTAGATTGATTTGAGAATACATAAGATATGTAGCACAATCTTTTATTCTCTATTCAAGTTCTACTGAGTAGAGGCAAAAGACATTGAGTTGATTTGTTAAAATGTTTAAAATAGCTGTAGATTGGCGTTCTTTGAAATGATCACATGACTATATGACTTGATAAGCTGAACAATGAATTGAAAGAATTGAATTTAGAATTATATTTTGTAGACACCAGACATTTTTTTTTTGCCACTAAGCAAGCTTCCATGTGTTGTGTCTGTGTGCTCGCGCGTGCAAATAGCTGCACACAAATTGTTGTGGTTATTAGTGCCACCTCATCTTCAGGACACGCTGCACATAAGCGTGGAGTGTGAGCATGACCTAAAAATAGAGCGCCCCCCCTCCCCACATCACTCGTGGCAGTCGACCCTACCGCCTCTCCATTTATTTTCTGTGACCGTCAGATGTGCTGTGTGAACAGGCGGTGTTTTTTGGCAAGCCCTCAACGTCTGGCACTGAAACTGCATTAATACTTCTTTGGAACACAATTTCGTTTTTTTTGTTTCTCTCTTATTTTCCTGTTGTTGTTTTTTTTAAAGTGTTTTATGTTATGTTCTAGAACTTCTGGGTAGACATGACTGCTAGACAATCGCGTAGTGTTGGACGTCAGCAAGGACCAACTGTGTTTTCCCCATTGTAGAATTTCTCAATCCTAAGTCAAGAGAAAACAAAGCTTTGGTTTACATTAGTTTACACCATTGATTTCTACTCGTGGTTGTATGTTGTCTATCTAGCATTCTTTGCTTGGATTAGGCCGTTCCGCATCGCTATGTGCTGATAAAACACTTCCACGTTTTCAGTGCATATCTATCTATCTATCTATCTATCTATCTATCTATCAGTATTTGTCTGTCTGTCCGTCTCTCTCTCTTGTTCTCTCGACATAAATATATATATATATATATATAATACACAATAAATAAAAGGTATATGAATTTATTTAAAATTTTGCTTACCTCATTATATTGATAGGAATCTTTAAAGATTAAACTAAGGGTTTGGATTTATTAATGTAATTTTTAATTGTATATATTAGAACCAATTAAGTCATATTCTGTAGCATAAACTGTCACGTGAGGTGCAGTGCTTGCGTTCTTAACTGGTATTTGGTCTTACTTTGACTAATATTTAAGCCAAAACTTTAACTCACATGACCATTAATGGCCAACCACTGGAGAGTGTTGACCATTTTTATTATCTTGGCTCCATCACCTCCAACGATGTGCTACTGGATAAAGACATCAACAACAGGATAGCTAAGGCAATGGGCACCACGTCACGGCAGCAGAAAAGAGTGTGGGACAATACTCTGCTGACTACCAATACCAAAGCTCTTGTCTACCAGACGTGTGCGATGTACACTCTGCTGTACGGTAGTCAACATACTCTTCGCAAGAAAAAAAAACAACTGAATATCTTCCACTTCAGATGCTTAAGGCGGATTTTTTAAATAAGATGGCAAGATAAATTGACTCATGAGGAAGTGCTGTGAAGAGCAGAGTGCCAGGACATCAGCGCTGTTACCAGCAGTAGACGCCTTGGCTTGCTTGGACATGTTTTCAGAATGCCGTAAGGTCGACATTCTTTATGTTGATCTAACATAATTCAAGTCGTCCACTTTTAAGGTGTACTGATGTATGCAAACGCGACAAGAAGCTCTTCAAAATCGACAATAACATTCCTGAAAATGTGGCACTGGATAGATCCACATGAAGAGAAGCGTAAAGGAAGGGTCCTTTATTGCAGATGGCATACACACTAGAAGTAGATAGAATGGTGAACGTGCAACGGTGATGCTTACGGATGCTCAACCTTTGACCGCAGCTGTGTATCGAGAACTGGTCTCATTAGTCACACGAAAAGTTGCCAAGGGAAAAGATCGTCTCTCGAGACGTAAAATGCCACAAAGCTGTCCACTTTTTAAGGGGCTAGAAAAGACATTTTAAAACCCATTTACTTTTTAAAATCCATTTTACGAACGATATGATCACCTGATCATGTGTGGTACAGCTTAAGATAATTTTTAGACACAGTAATTTGGGCATAAAACAAGCAAATACTTTAAAAAAAAAAAAAAACTCATATAATGGAAAGAACTGCACATTTACTGCCACATCTCTCACTATACAATTTTTCTTTTTCTTTAAAAAAAATTAATTGGTTCATTTTTTCATTGATTCATGTGTTGTCATCGACAATAAATAATTGTGCTAAGTTTCAACTTGATCGGAGAATGGAAAGTGACAGAAATAATGTGACAGACAGAGGGAGTCAATGTAAGCCTTGTAAAAAAACAATTCTCATGTGAGAGACTGACTCTCTATGTTAGGAACCCAAAGACTAAATACGTAAGGAACATTGTGATTCTTTCTAGACATTAAATACGTCAATATGTTTCTAAACACTCAATGTTTTGTTTCTAGACACTCAATCTTTTGTTTCTAGACACTCAATCTTTTGTTTCTAGACACTTCATGTTTTGTTTCTAGACACTAAATAATTGTTGTTGTTTTTTGTTCATCTAGAATCTAGACACTAAACATTTTCTTCTTTTCAATAAATAAGTGTTTGTAGACACTAGACACTCGTCTGATTGTGTCTATAGACACATCAGAGAAGATGCCAGTCATTGCAAATCGAACGTGAAGTTTCTAAACCCTTGTATTTTAAATGATTGATTTTCGTTGTCTAGTGAGCTAATGCAATACTAGGAAGTGATGGCCAGTGGCGAATGAAGAAACTATGGGGGGGGGGGGTGTTAGTGTCATCCTGCGACGCCTTTACGTAAGTGTGGATACCCTTGATTCATCTGCTCTTCTGCTACTCACCTAACAGTTCCACCGCCCTCACCCACGCCTGCACGCTCCCTCTCCCCCCCCCATTTTTCACCACTTATGTCTTCCCCCCCCCCCCCCCCCCAGCTTTTGCATCCTCCGTACCTTTCGTAGTGGTCTGGTTACAGCGACAGAATCTAGCGGCATTCCTGGATGTGCTCGAGATCCACTGCTGCAGGCAACAAACTTCTCCATTCATTTAGTAGTGTGTTTGGTGTTAGGCGCTATGTTTCGTATTGAACTTGGACGAAGACGTGATTTTCAAAGCATTAGTTAGTGCAGGACTTAAGTCTTGGGGAACACTGGGCTCGTTGTTTCCCTGGACTTTGTGGTGATCTTGTCAAGCGCAGATCTTCTGTTCTGGATTATTAAGTGATCTTGTTGGGACTAAACATTGTACTAACGGCTTAGGACTAGAATACAACTTTTTCTTTTTAACTATAAGGGCCGTGCATAGTTCAAGAATTAATTCACATATATCAGAAATTCGTATCTTTTGAAATGTACAACTCAAGTTTGTTTCTTTGAACCTAAATGTGTGTTGTTGTTTTTGAATCTCACCCAGCCATCTTCATTTATTTTATGCCTTCTTCTCATCATTGAAATGGAAACACATGGTAGACTTGGTGCCTCAACGGTACAACAGACTAATATCTCATCCAGTCATCTTCATTTATTTTATGCCTTTTCCTCGTCATTATATCACCTTGTCTTGTATTTATTTCTTCTATTGATCATCTAGTATAAACATGTTCTGATCAGTTTATTTAGTGGTACATCGAATCTTTAGTTCAAAGTCTTTAGTAGATAGCCATCCTTGAATTCAGGGGCAATCATTACCCAGAACTCTTTGTTTTCTATGCTTCAACTAATCTATGTCTCCAAAACACTACGTTGTTGAAGTAGTCGCTAGATTTCAGAATTTTATTCGCTTACGATATGGCATATATATATATATATATATATAGCCTGCGCTTACGGCTCCCTGGCCAGAGTACTGCTAAAGTCGCCTCTGATCAGGTTAACAATAAAGATTTCTTTCGCCAGGAATTTGATTGTATATTTAAAATACTCTCGCTTTATTTTAACTAGCGTCAAAAATAATTTTCAATAGACCTTGATCCAAATTGGCAAATCATTTTCAGGGCGGCTGGGGAAGAAATCATTAATTTGATGTGTATATTTATATTCACACATACTGGCAACCTTAACTAGAGCTAAACAATTTGATCTATTCAATGCGGTTCACCTACTGGTATACACTTTACTAAACAAACTGAAATCATTGCTGCAAAACTTCTCCTATATAATCTTCACAGATTTCAAGCAAACATTGAACTGTTTCTGAAAGATGTATTGTTCTCATTGTCAGAGGGAATTGCTTTCACTGTTACAAGGCTTAAGGATATTTCAACTGAACAAATCGGCTAGAGATTATTTATGACTTTCTCGGTGTTCAAACGAATATCACAGACTTAACAGCTAAATGTATTTATGTATTGTCACCTTTCCAGTAGTCTGGTGTACCGTAGAGGCACCACACATAATCTGTCTACTGTGTTTCTCCATTTCTCTCAATCATTTGCCAGGATTAGTCTCTTTCATAGATCATTCCTTAATGTTGTCCATCGCTTCCTTTGCCTGCCTCTCCTTCTTTCCCTGGTACTGTTCCCTGCAGAAGAGTATCTGCGAGCCCTGAGGATCTCATTACTTACTGTCATGGCTGGCTGCCTGGTCGTGCGATTTGCGCGCTGGACTACCGTTCGGACTTATCGATGGTCCCGGGTTCAAACCCTGCTCGCTCCCATCCCCTGTCGTCCTGTTGGAGGTTTGGATTAGGAAGTAAACTAACTCCGAAGAGACATCCGAAACATGTAGAACATTTTGTTTACAAACAGCACTCAAACGAAATTGTTCATTCGGAGTTCACTAATGAGCCTGATCATAGATTTGTACAGAAGTAATTAGTGTAACTACAATAAATCAATATACAATATGAAGTTTGTTGAGATCAGAATTATTGTTCAGATACAATTGTGTCCGTTTCAAACCTTTACAAGAACAAGCACGTTTCAATGTCCTAGAAGTACAAACTTGAATTCTCCTAATCCAGCATTTCCCAAACTTTGGACCTAATTGTACCCCTTCTATGATTTTTGTAATGCTGAGTACCCCTCGCCCCCACCCCCTCCACTTTAATGTATCAACAGAACACTAGAAATGGGTCTTTAAAAAAATCAGCATAGTTAATGAGGTGCAACGCGTACCCCCTTCAAAGTCTTCCCCTACCCCTGGGGGTACGCGTACCCCACTTTAGGAAACACTGTCTATAATCCAATGTTGAGCTCTCTAACGTGGAACAGACTTTTGCTGGTTTATTTTGTAACATTGCATACTAAGGTGTGTGGCTTCATCGTCGCCACGCGGCGGCAGTCTAAATATCGGCCTGGGTCAGCTGACAGCTGCTAATGGATGGGATCTACAGCGAATATTGTGTACAAACAAGAAATTGACTTGATTACCTCGGGCGGGGGGGGGGGGGGGTCAAACAAAAGAACACACATCAGATTTGTGAGTAGGCCTACGTGTAATTGATTTCATTAGTGACAATAAGTCCTCGCTAAGATCCGTAGTAATGTGTCTCATTCAAAGTTTCAAACCAATTAATGAAACAGATGTAAAACATTTTTTTTTCCAAAGCTTATATCACACTCACTCTTGTCTGTCCGGTCAAAAAGTTTGAACATGTTGTTTTTTTCTCCCATTTCCCATTCTCGGATCAAGTTAAAACTTTGCCCAATTATTCGTGGAACATGACAAGACATGAATCAATAAAAAAAATTAAACAATTAGTTAACTAATTGTTAGTAATTAATGATTTTGTTTGATATCGAAATAAGGGAAATAACGTGTACATTATTGATATAGTTTTAAGGGTGGAGTTCTTCCCCTAAGGATAAGCTTTTTTAAAAAAATACTTTTGTATATTTTGTTTGTTTTCCTGTCAACGTAATTCCTGGTAGAACTCTCGGTTTTGATGATGTACACACCTCATGTCCTGTGTGTGAAGCGTCGTTCACGTTTAGCAGTGATGTACACACCTCATGTCCTATGTGTGAAGCGTCGTTCACGTTTAGCAGTACCATGCGGTACTAGACCAGAGTGATGTGTTTGTTTAGATAAATGTCTACATACACACACGTGTATCAGAACTAGGTTTCTCTGCTTGCTCAAGTAAACATCTTCGTGCAGTCAAAGGCACGGGGTTTCTGGAACTCGTCCACTCTCGCCGGCCTTCTATTACATTTAGTTACATACAGGCGAGCACATTAATCAAGTCAGCCTACTGAACTCTGGGCTGTACACCTAGAACGTGGCCGTGAACATTTGCATTCAACGACTTCTGAAACGTCTAGATTTGAATGCCTCGTAATGTGATCCCAGAAATGCAATGGTTACGAACAGATCTTATCTCTATGTAAAGAAGAGTTGTTTAAATAGAACGTGTAGTGTCTGCGTACTGTTGTTGTTCTTTTCAAAGTTTGTATTACAACGTGGATTTTAACTCGTTTCGTATCTTTGTCGGACGTTCAGATTTTTACAACTTTTCGACCACTTTTACGCATCGTTTGGATCAATGTCATTACATTTTGCATATGTGCTCATGCTCGATGACAACACTTGAATCAATTTTTAAAATAAAATCAAATAATTAGTTCATAAATAGGTCGTAATTAATTACGTTTGTTTTTATGTAGAAATAAAATACACTAAGCTAAGAGGATATAAGCTTTATGTAGATAATTAGACGATAAGAATTGATAGATAGCTAGAGTGAAATAACATAATTATACGTTAATGTAGAGATTATATGGAGACCTTCAGTGAAGTCCAGTAGGGCGTCGGCGCCGTAGGCGCCATTATCATGTTGGTGGTTTGAAAGGATTTTATCTACCAGGCCTGGACATGGGGCTCTTCACCCCCTGTCCAGTCTGAGGGCTCCCAACGGTAGACGGTCATATCGGTTGACTGGGCCAGGCCGTGCCGTGTACACAGCGCACCGTCCCCATTCCTGGGTCCCAGTCGCTATTAGTGGCCGAGAACAATGCTAACTGCGGGGAGCTTGTCTCATATTCCTATACTGTAACCGCCACTGCTCCGTGCAAGGACCGCCACTCGAGCTTACGGGACACTGATGACGGCCCCCTTGTGGAACGGCGTGGCGAACTTTTTGGACTTGGTTCCGGGCGTTCTTTCCATCCCAACCCGAGTGAGAGAGAAAAAAAAAAGCTCACCCAGGGAAGCCCGGCCGGGCCTGTTTCGCTATTCGTACTTAGCCTATCTAGTTTCCACAACTAGACGTTTCCACCGGAGGCGCCACGCTGGAATTCCTCCGGGCCTCGTAGTACAGACCCTGTGACGCGGCAACTAGCAATCTGTCCTCAATGCCCACAAGTTGCGACGGTACATGTCAGTGTTCAGGCCTTCTAGTATGATTGATCTCGGTCAAACAGGGGCCTCATTTCTTCATGTGACATCTTGTTCGGTTCCGGCCTGGTCCCGATGTGTTTACAATAGACTTGTATTTCAAAGATTGGCTTATTGGCGTCTTTATATCTGTTTGTTTGTTGTGCTTATATCTGTTTGTTTGTTGTGCTTGCTTCTGGTGTGTTTGTTGTGCTTGCTTCTGGTGTGGTTGTTAGAGTGCAATCTCAAGATGTTCTATTGATTGCTGCGTTTGTAGCAACTCACATGCACTCACGCACGTTCTAATAGTATTTCCTACTTTGTGCCTTAGTTCCTGATACCACACACACTAGAGCACGTGTAAGGTGTAAACTAACAGTCCAGCTCTTGCTTTGTTCCACACAACTTTTCGAGCTCTTTCAAGTCTGCCTTCGTTACATCACCTGCTTTCATAAGCCCTGGCGTTTTCTGAAAACCGCCCACGTGGCACCAATGTAACGTTTTTTTGTTTGTTAGTTCTTTAAAGTGGTTACGCTGTGGTTCGGTGAGTCTCAAACTGTTGCTCTTTGATAGGCACCGGACTACTAGAAGTTGCTGCTACACGATGGTAGAAATATATTTGGTCTTGGTCCCTTGTTATAGTAAACATTTGTGTTGCAGACGCTTTTTTGGTAGCACAGAACGAATTCATAGGTCGAGAGGAGTGCTGCGTCTGCTTAAGTTCAAATAGCACACGTCGGTACAGGGGCGTAGCTAGGAATTTTCCATCGTTTGGAGGCCCGGGGGGCTTGACCTCTTTTTGGGGCCCCAGCATTTTTTGCGTAGTATTTAATTTTTTTAATGTAAAAAACACTCATTTGGGGGCCCCCTCAAAGGGGGGCCCGGGGGGGATTTTTCAAATTCTCCCCGCTCCTTCCCCCCACCCTAGCTACGCCACTGCGTCGGTACAAAAATGTTTGTTGATTTGATTATCTTGTTTACCTTAAAATCTGTTCTTCTAACAAGACTTTTTTCATTGGGCCTGTGTCGAGGGTATCTAATTGACAACACCAGTATTAGTCTGCACTGGTTTTAAACTACTAGATCTTGTGTCTGTGTTGAAGCTGACAGTACTGTTAGAAGGAAAGGTCGTGAGTGATAAACATAGATCTAGAATGAGATTATTAACAAAGTAGTTAGGCGAAATGTAAATAGAGTTGTGGGTTTTAACCTAGATCTACATATCAAATTATTGTTGTGTGTTTGAACCTACTTTGAAAATGTAGAGCAAGATGTATGGTCTGATGTTTTGTTTTAACTGGTCCAGGATTACAAAGTAAATTGCTTAGGATTGAGTCTGGTCCGTGTTACAGTTGAATGCCCGCGTAGATGTGTTTAAATTGAAATTTAACTCAGTGGATATTGGCATTGTGACATCTACTGACACTGTGACATCTAACAGTGGATATTGACATTGTGACATCTAACACATAGTGGACATTGACATTGTGACATCACATAGTGGGCATTGCCATGTCGATAGTGAGCCTTATCACTTGTATAGCTGTGTTAGGTGAGTGCCACTAATCACTTGTATAAAACTTAGGAATGGAACCTGGACAGCGTTGAGCTAACAGGGGTATATCCTAGCAATCAAGTGAGTCAAACGCAGTTGGGAAGAGCAATAGTGTTTGGTGATTCGTTTCATTGGAATATGGTCTGGTGTCTCTACAAATAAGAGATCTTCTCGGCTTGCACATGTCAGTGCTTATGTCCATATTACAAAAGGACATTTAGTGTTGTTCCTGTCCAGCGAGTTACTAGGATGGGAGAAGTGCACTCACGAGAAACAAGTCCACATGTCCAAGAGGTAAGTGAAGTGTCTCAGCCATTCTCAGCATATCTTTAGGTATGGATGCTACTGTGTAATAAAAGTATCTAGATTTCCAGTGGCGTAGCTAGGGTGGGGGGAGAATTTGAAAATCCCCCGGGCCCCCACTTGAGCGGGGCCCACTAATGAGTGTTTTTTACATTTAAAATTAAATATTATGTAAAATGCAGGGGCCCCCAAAGAGGTCAAGCCCCCAGGGTCCCCAAATGATGGAAAATTCCTAGCTACGCCACTGTAGATTTCATTAGCATTCATCTGGTGGAAAGGATGTATCCACTATTTGCAGCGCGAAACGATAAATTGCTTTAGTATCCATACACAGATTCTGTTAGTTCCTAAATTGTGACTTGCTTATTGTTTATTTAATAGTCCAAAGTCGACAATAATGTTGCCATTCCAAAGTAACTCAGTTTGAAATTGGTCTATTACAAAAACAAAAACTCGTTCGCTCTTTATTTCGGTCAGACTCTATCAACGCCACTCGTTGATCATAAAATATGTAAAGGACCAAGATGCCTGTGTGTAGTCGCTGAATGAACTCTTTATGTTGTGTCTGTTCTGTTTATGTGTATGTTTCACTTGTGTTGTCTTTATATGAGAAAAAGAGTCCTTGTAATCACAACAAATTTCCTTAAGGATCAATAAAACAGTCTTAGACTTAGTATTATTATGACAACTTTGTATCAATACATCTGGCTTGTTCCATTATTATTTGTGGTTAAAGAAGTCACAATATTTCAATTTAATGTCTCCTCGGCAAGGGGAAAGACTGTGTTCTGCCATCTTCCAGTCCCTTTGCAGATCTAGAAGTATATTTCGTTGATTCTGGCATGAAGGAAGGAGAACGCTCGAGTTCATTCCTCACACAGCTCCTAAACACTATACAGAGTCAATGGTTGATACTAAATGTATGTGAGAGTTAGTTCATTTCTTTGGTGTCGTTTCGTTATAGGAGATCATGAATTCATGTTCTAAATGTAACGGGTCTCACACTCGTGTGCATTCATCACTCTATAATGAATGAACGCGTTCTTAAAGCTAATGCTTTAACTCCCTTTCAATGGGTATTTTTTTTATTTCCAAAGAAAGCTTTGAGACGAAAAGGAAATAGATTGCAATGGGAAATAGATGCATTTCAATACGCTGCTTGCTGATGTTTCTGTCACGTTCAATTAAGGTGTCTTGGTCCAACCGTAGCTCTCCCCCCCCCCTATTCTGTATGTAATTAAAACGTATGCGAGCTGCTCGGAGGTAAACTTTCCACATGTCTTAAAGAATACAAGGGGAGGCAATTTCAAGGGCCTCCGTTTATCTTGGGCACCTGCAGGCAGGCATGTTTGTGCATCGGTGGAAGGACTGCTGGTTACCCCCACTGGGTAAATTGTAGGCCTGTTCTACCCGAATGCTTATTGTGTGCCAGCATTACATCTTGCCAGAGATCCGCGTCTAGTGCGTTATAGAGTATCTTATCGTATAAATTACAGACGTTAGTTCAAAAGAGAATATAAAACCGTTCTACGTCTTTCATGTCAATCTGGTCATGCATGTTCATCATAGCCAGACTCTCTGCTTAGTGCTTAGTCGTTGGTTTTCCTGGCAGATTCAGGCTATCCATGCTCTAATGGCACCAGGGAAGAATTTGTACGATCGTACAAATTCTAGCAAATGGAATAACAAAAAATGTCCTTGTACCTAGGGATTCTGTTTTTAGCGGCCCCCGAAAGGGGAAAAGACGCTATTAGTTTTGTGCGAAATGTCTGTCCGTCCGTCCCGTTTAGATCTCGTAAACTACAAAAGATATTGAAAATCCGACATCACAATATTTTAGACCATTCAAAGTTCTGATGCAACGGCTACTTTTTTTTTTTTTTTCTGAAAGCGAAAAATCAAATTTTTAAAATCAGTTATGCAAGCAGTTTTCTAAAGAGAAAAAGCTAATTAGTATGCATTATAAGTTAGACCTAATTAAAAACGAATAGTAATCTTGTAAACTTCATTTTCCTAAACTTTTTTTTTAATGCGGAATTATTATTATTTTATTTTTTTTGTTGAGGATTCGAATAAGAGATTGAGCCTTTTCAAAACAATTAGATCAAGTATAAGATCAGTTAGGCCAGGGGAGGCGCGGCGGCTGAGCGGTAAAGCGCTTGGCTTCCGAACCGTGGGTCCCGGGTTCGAATCCTGGTGAAGACTGGGATTTTCAACTTTGGAAACTTTGGGCGCTTCTGAGTCCACTCAGCTCTTATGGGTATCTGACATTAGTTGGGGAAAAGTAAAGGCGGTTGGTAGTTGTGCTGGCTACATGACACCCTCGTTAACCGTAGGCCACAAAACAGATGAACTTTACATCATCTGCCCTATAGACCACAAGGTCTGAAAGGGTAACTAGTTAACTTTAAATTCACTTTCACCTATCCCTTGATCTGCGGGATCGTTGGGACACTACACAAGATCTGTTAACCTTCATTCTCCATTCTTATCTCTCATTTGTCTTTGATATAATTTCATTCGGATGTTCTTTCTGAAAATATAGAAGCCTGCCTGGGTGGACCACTTCGGGGGCCGATTTTAAGTTTGTGTTTCCACACAAACTGTCTTTTGTAACCATGTTTTTTTTTTTGTATTTGTAAAGAATGTGTTTTATTGTTATTTTACTTTATAGTCTCGCAATATTTTATCAGAATTATGAGTTACGCATATTTATTTTCTAGTGTTTTCATTGGTTGCATAGCTAGGGCACTTTTTTTGTTGTTAAATATAGAAAGCCCAGAGAATAGCATTAACTAGATGTGCGAATCTATCTGTTCTGATATCAAGCAAAATAGATTGTCTTCGTCTTATTTCACTGCAAATAACAGTTGTGTTGCTGAGGTCACCGTCTGTTCCAAATCTCAATGTGATTGGAAATGTTTATGAGTGCAAGTTTCGTAGAGATATTTTGTATCGTCTTCTTGTCAGTGTTGTGTTAATCGGAAATAGCCCTTGCATGTGTGACTCAATGGCCAACAATCTAACCCTGGAGCCTTATCGGGTCGTATAGATTACAGACTTTGGTTCAAAAAAAGAAGAGGATTACCGTCCTACGCTTTTTCATATGTCAATCTAGTCATGCGTGGTTCATCAATGACTTAAACTCTGCTAAGTCGTTGGTTTTCCAGGCTGATTCAGGCAACCCATTCCATTCACTAATGTCACTAAGGGAGAAGGAGCACTTTTACGAATTAGTTCTAGCGTGTTGAATAATAAATAGGCCTCTATCTTTGTTTCTTTCTGATCCTTATCATGGAAACAGTGTATGTGTACTATAGAAGTTAACAAAACAGAATTAATAATAATAATAATGGCTTTTATACAGCGCTACTTTCATGCTTATAGCATGCTCAGTTGTGGACCAGTGGGGGAGGGGAGGGGGTATCTAGGAGAAGGTTTTTCCGTGCTGCCTTTAGGCGCTCAGTAAACACAACTCTGCCCGAGTCGGGTGTCGAACCTCGAACCCCCTTCATAAGTAGCCAATCCAAGCTAAGTTCAAGCGCACTTAGCCTCTTGACCACGCTTTCCACCAAACAACCTCTTATTGAATTTAACGTCCACGCTGTAGCATAGCATGGGCTTCAAGATCCACATTAGTCTAAGCTACCTTGGTGAATATCATAAACTCTCTGGTCTGGTGACGACTACCCCGTCACAGGTCTCTAGCAAACATCATTGGGCATATGGGGCATTCTTTCTAACTGATCCCCTCGTGGTGCATGCACATCTGCTTGGCATCTGCAGAGACTCGCCCAGAACCGAGACGTCTGGAGGAAGCTGGGTGGTGGCTTTTGCCCAGACCGGACCACATGCAGAGAGGATGATGAATTCTTTGTAAACGAATGTGTTTTCTTTAGCTTTCTAAGTATCGAAAAAAAAAAGTCTTTTCGTAGATCAATGTATGTCAGGAATACAACATTGACAAATAAGTGCAAACAAAAATGTCTCAGGCTTTGAAAAGTCGTGTCAAACCATGGTTCTTGATTGCTCTCCCCTGCTCTCTAGACTTGGGTATATGTATATGTTTAGTTTAACGTAACTTTGTATTTTTATAACGGCGCGTATACATACTCATAAGTACACAGGTTTCCTATAGGCACTTAACATTCACCGAAGCAGTCTTAAGACCACTCATGTCAATAGTACACGTTAAACCTAAGTCAATGATGTGCGAAATTGACTAGTGACCATGGAACAAAACAAGCAAAATATTTAAAAATCCGTTTTTAAGAAGAAAAAAAACTTACCTAAGGGAAGAACTCCACACTTACAAATATATCTCTGAATAATGAAGAATCTCAAACAAAATATTTGATTGTCAAAAATTTATTGACTAATTGGCTAATTTTGAATTCACTCATGTTTTGTTAGGTACAATAACTAATTTTTTTAGTTTCAACTTGATCTGAAAATGGGTGTGGGAGAAATAGCAAGGGGACCAAACCTACATATTTAGCCATTATGTGAATACTGAAGAATTAGTGTCTCCTGTTGTTATCAAACAAAAAAAATAATTGCCATTAATTATTTAACTAATTGGTAAAAAAAAATAATTATTGATTCATGTTTTGTCTATGCCAATGAATAATTTTCGAAGGTTTAAACTTGATCTGAGATCGGGTGTTGGACAAATAACTTATTGAAAAACTTTTTCCTAGAAAGAGTGAGTTGATATAAGCATTGTAAGTATGCTTAGCTTCGCGGCTTTTATATTCCAGTGCTACCAACGTAGAGTCACTTTATACAATAACTAGCCAAACTTTGAAACACTTCATTAGTTCAACACATTTCTTTGGGTGTTTAATATATGTTTCTGTAGAGACTTCGTCTTGTTGACAATATTTTTAAAAAATAATTATAATCTAGGTTTGATTTTGGACGCTTGTGCGTTATAGGTTTAGACTACTCCCTACCCTAAAACGTTGTCTAGCATTCATCAAATCAATGAGGTCGATTGTGTGCATGGCAATCTGGCATTCTTCCATTGATTGATGGCAGTTGGCGATAAATGTCACCAAGCTATGTTATTGTCATATTTTGGTTATCATTATAATGGCGGATTCTTTTGTCTGGGTTCTATCACTGTCTGCCATTTTTACATAAAGCCACCCTTGAATTAATTTTTTTTGGTCACCCCTTTATACCGCTCATTTGTCCATGCTCTTTTTCTCTCTTTCTGTCTATCTCTTACATAATTCACTCTCTCTCTCTCTCTATTACACACATACAAACACTGTGATTGTCATTTGGTGACCTATTAGGCCACTCTCTTCCCACCACTCTATCTCTGGCGATCTTGTCTCTCACTCGGGAGGCCATTAGCGTCCCTCACCCTCCCTCCCTCTCTGGCACACACCAGGGCTCTTCCCTCTCCAGCACATAGCTCCCCTCCACCATTTTGTCTCTCTTTAAGTGCGGTCTCGACTTCCTGGGACGTAGCGTAAAGTCACACCGTCTCCACCAGGCTACATTTCAATGCCCAGTGACCCGCCTGTCTAGCGTAGGGACTGACTTTGGAATAGCTTCAGATCCACAGCGTTGCGTGACATTTTCTCGATGTCAGTTGCCAAAGCTGTCTTCAAACGTTCTGTCACGTTGTTAGTGGACACACACATCATCCCTTGTCTCGTCTGGAGATTCTTGCAGTGTTCGGGGAAACGGAACCACTTCCATTCATCAGCAACGTGAACGGCTTGCTGTCTAAACGAAATAAACGTTCTTCAACAGCCCAACACAGGATTTTCATTGTACTTCTGTTGTAGTGAACAAGACCTGTGACTCAAGGCTTTGGGGACTTATCGCATTTTTCAATAGAAGGACTTTGGCTTTTGACCTGAATTGAGCATCAATAAGAATTGTGTAAGATTTTAATCCAAAAGTTCGAACAATTCAATTGGCATTGGTGCAGAGTAGATCTTCTGTTAACAACTAATTACATAAATGTGTTTCGTAATTTCTCTAATTCCGAAAAAAACAACAAAAACATGTCATTTAAGACACAGAAAGAGGATGGGAATTTTCACTTGAGTGTGACAGCTATTAGAATGCGACTTTTGCTGGACTCAAAAGTGTGTGTTTAATCAAACTTGGTCATACATTTGGATGAAACCAGCACTGTCGCCGTAGAGAACTAAAAATATGTTGATTTGTGTTTGGGTGGCAATGAAACAAAAATTAATACGTTCTACTACAAGTTGCGATGACTTGAAGTTTGTGAGCTATGCTCGAGATCAGACAACACTGTAGAGATGGTTTCCGATTGGTCTCGAGTTAAAACAGCTCTCAGTTTCCATGGATTCCACTGAGTGACTTTGACCTGCCAACAGGAACATGCTGAGATACGTGGGATATTTCTGGAAAGAGTGTTCTGGATATTGTTTCGTAAGTAATTCTAGTCTAGATTTATGATCCATGATTTGTAATCGAGTAATGCCTCTGCTTTCTGATACTTCAAGTACACTGTATCAAGGCATACTAGATCTATGTCTACTACACGCTTTCAAGCCTTATTGTACAAACTGTTTGAGATAAGTAGATCTGACAATGAATGCGTTTAACTAGATCTATATTATAATAAGGCTTGTCTTCGAGTCCGAAGACAATGCAGTATTTCCCGTGGCTGCGCAGCCCCAGCTGTGACCTACATATTTTGCCACATCCAGGGCAAGTATAACATTATGGAACTTAAAATAGAGATCTAATGTTAGATTTGCTCTAATCGTAGAGCAGCTTCGCACATTTCTAAATTTAAAAACATTACTCTTTTTTCCGCTCCCCCTAATGGTAAGAGGTACAATGCTCTACCTTGTTACTTTTCCGCGTCTATGTCTGTCCTCTGTGTATGTATCAATATATATATATGTCTATAATACTTAGCTGATTAGCTATCATGTCTTGTTTGTAGGTTTTACCCAAGTAGATCAGTTGTTCAAAAATGTACTTAGCAACTTAATTCGTCTGTAATGATAAGACCAGTTAGTAATATTGTCATTGTTTTATTTACTCTCCTTCTTGGACTAACACGTCGCTATTTGTCTAGAACTTCTCTCAGTTTTTCTGTATTCGGGAAACACATTAAAAGGCAATTCCGACATTCCAGAGAGTGTATCCAGCTTTGAATCCATGACAGACTCCCACCCCTCCCCCCGTCTTTCTCTCACTCAGCTGATGCCAGGCAACACTCCTCGTGTACTGTCAGTCTGTTGTTACCTTGTGGTGGTAGAGTGCCATTGTGTCAGGTCGTTGTGCCGTGTATGTCATCTCCCAGTCGATAAAGTGTGTGTGAGGAGGGGGGGGGGGCAAGTCTCATCACACGCTGCCGGAGGGAGGGATTCCTCCAAGAGATCTCTAGAACATCCAAGGCTCAAGACTTTTTTTGTTTTCATGCCTGACTCTCTGGGCATTCAGTCAGGCCGTACTCTCTTTGTTCCGTTGTATAACGTTATATTCATTCTCATTTTCGGACATACTTTGTGCAGTGATCGCCAGTAACTTGGGTTTGGTTTTAAAACATGCTTGTTTCCCGTAAAGTACACGCGTGTAAGGTAAACTATACAATTAGGATTTACGCAGTGATGCCAGGAATTGGACTGAATTCTTAAACGTGACGTAACACTCGTGTGTTAGTAAAAAGTATTTAAAGAACAAAAAAACAGCAGATGTGATAATTTGCATTGAAAGTTAAATCTAAAATTAGAAGGTTTCTCTTACTCTTTTGTTTCTTTGCATGATTAAGAAGATTGCATGTTCCCAAACATAGTTGATAGTAAAGTTCCCCTTTGTTAAGGTCATCTGTTTCTTGGCCAACGGTTAACGAGGAGGGTGTCATGTGGCCAGCACAACGACCAGTCGCCTTTACTTTCCCCAACTTGAGGCAAGTACCCTTTAAGGGTTGGGTGGACTCAGGGGCGCCCTTAAAAATCCTAAAACTCAAAATCATAGTTTTCTCCGAGATTCGAACCCAGGACCCAAGGTTAAGAGCATAACCACTCAGCCACCGTGCGTCCATAGAGTGTGAATGCATGAAGGGATGTGCAGTTAGTGTTGAGGAAAGTTTGAACTGACAGAAACTAGTTCCAGTTAGTGCCCACTACTGCTGAGTAAACAGTTTAAACAGAAACACATTTAAGACTAGGAACAGTACACTGACGTTTAAGACAGTTGATATCAACGTTCAGCCTACAACTAGGCCGCACTGCTCATTGTGAAAGACAAACGAACTAGACGCTATTTAGACAGTGTATTATGTTTTGATTGCATCGGACACCTCTCTACTTCCTTACGCTTCACTTGTTTGGAAAAACATTGTTGGTTTTCTTTTCCATAACAGGTACATAGACAGAATACAGTCAGTGGACATATCTTGTAGACATAGACAGAATACGGTCAGTGGACATCATCTTGTAGACATAAAAACAGAATACAGTCAGTGGACATATCTTGTAGACATAGACAGAATACGGTCAGTGGACATCATCTTGTAGACATAGACAGAATACGGTCAGTGGACATCATCTTGTAGACATAAAAACAGAATACAGTCAGTGGCCATATCTTGTAGACATAGACAGAATACGGTCAGTGGACATCATCTTGTAGACATAGACAGAATACGGTCAGTGGACATATCTTGATCTTGTAGACATAGACAGAATACGGTCAGTAGACATCATCTTGTAGACATAGACAGAATACGGTCAGTGGACATCATCTTGTAGACATAGAATACAGTCAGTGGACATATCTTGTAGACATAGACAGAATACGGTCAGTGGACATCATCTTGTAGACATAGACTAAATACAGTCAGTGGACATATCTTGTAGACATAGACAGAATACGGTCAGTGGACATCATCTTGTAGACATAGACAGAATACAGTCAGTGGACATATCTTGTAGACATAGACAGAATACGGTCAGTGGACATATCTTGTAGACATAGACAGAATACAGTCAGTGGAATATCTTGTAGACATACACAGAATACGGTCAGTTAACATCATCTTGTAGACATAGACAGAATACAGCCAGTGGACATCATCTTGTAGACATAGACAGAATACAGTCAGTGGACATATCTTGAAGACATAGACAGAATACAGTCAGTCGACATCATCTTGTAGACATAGACAGAATACGGTCAGTGGACATCATCTTGTAGACATAGACAGAATACAGTCAGTGGACATATCTTGTAGACATAGACAGAATACGGTCAGTGGACATCATCTTGTAGACATAGACAGAATACAGTCAGTGGACATATCTTGTAGACATAGACAGAATACGGTTAGTGGACATATCTTGTAGACATAGACAGAATACAGTCAGTGGAATATCTTGTAGACATAGACAGAATACGGTCAGTGAACATCATCTTGTAGACATAGACAGAATACAGCCAGTGGACATCATCTTGTAGACATAGACAGAATACAGTCAGTGGACATATCTTGAAGACATAGACAGAATACAGTCAGTGGACATATCTTGTAGACATAGACAGAATACAGTCAGTAGAATATCTTGTAGACATAGACAGAATACGGTCAGTGAACATCATCTTGTAGACATAGACAGAATACAGCCAGTGGACATCATCTTGTAGACATAGACAGAATACAGTCAGTGGACATATCTTGAAGACATAGACAGAATACAGTCAGTGGACATATCTTGTAGACATAGACAAAATACAGCCAGTGGACATCATCTTGTATACATAGACAGAATACAGTCAGTGGACATCATCTTGTAGACATAGACAGAATACAGTCAGTGGACATATCTTGTAGACATAGACAGAATACGGTCAGTGGACATATCTTGATCTTGTAGACATAGACAGAATACAGTCAGTGGACATATCTTGTAGACATAGACAAAATAAAGCCAGTGGACATCATCTTGTAGACATAAACAGAATACGGTCAGTGGACATCATCTTGTAGACATAGACAGAATACAGTTAGTGGACATCACCTTGTAGACATAGACAGAATACAGTCAGTGGACATCATCTTGTAGACATAGACAGAATACGGTCAGTGGACATATCTTGATCTTGTAGACATAGACATAATACGGTCAGTGGACATCATCTTGTAGACATAGACAGAATACAGTCAGTGGACATCATCTTGTAGACATAGACAGAATACGGTCAGTGGACATCATCTTGTAGACATAGACAGAATACAGTCAGTGGACATATCTTGTAGACATAGACAAAATACAGCCAGTGGACATCATCTTGTAGACATAGACAGAATACGGTCAGTGGACATCATCTTGTAGACATAGACAGAATACAGTCAGTGGACATCATCTTGTAGACATAGACAGAATACGGTCAGTGGACATATCTTGATCTTGTAGTCATAGACAGAATACAGTCAGTGGACATCATCTTGTAGACATAGACAGAATACAGTCAGTGGACATCATCTTGTAGACATAGACAGAATACGGTCAGTGGACATCATCTAGTAGACATAGACAGAATACGGTCAGTGGACATCATCTTGTAGACATAGACAGAATACAGCCAGTGGACATCATCTTGTAGACATAGACAGAATACAGTCAGTGGACATATCTTGTAGACATAGACAGAATACGGTCATTTGACATCATCTTGTAGACATAGACAGAATACAGTCAGTGGACATATCTTGTAGACATAGACAGAATACAGCCAGTGGACATCATCTTGTAGACATAGACAGAATACAGTCAGTGGACATATCTTGAAGACATAGACAGAATACAGTCAGTGGACATATCTTGTAGACATAGACAGAATACAGCCAGTGGACATCATCTTGTAGACATAGACAGAATACAGTCAGTGGACATATCTTGAAGACATAGACAGAATACAGTCAGTGGACATATCTTGTAGACATAGACAAAATACAGCCAGTGGACATCATCTTGTAGACATAGACAAAATACAGCCAGTGGACATCATCTTGTAGACACACATTATTTTATGAGATTATATAAGTTACTCCGTCTTATACGCGTTATTTCTCCAACTTCCATATCTCAAAGCAAGTTGAAACTTTGCACAATCATCTGTTGTCAATGACAACTCACAAATCAATTAAAAAATAAATTAGTCGTAATGAATTAATGTTGTTTTATATGGGAAATGTACTATATCAGCGACGGGTGACCCATGACAATAATCACAATAATGTTAAGAATTAGGTCATTCTTTTAAAAATCTTAAACTAACAGTAGACTAATTAAAAACCTCTATTTTTATAAATACTTGAATAGCTGAGTGGCAAACACGTCCACTTTCCATCATGGAGGCTCCATTTCGAATTCAGACTAGAGCAATTTGTTGTTGACCTCGCTTAAAACGTGCAAGAATCAGTCACCCAATATAAGTGAGGTTTATAATACAAAAATATTTTTAAATATTCAACTAGTTCTTTCTTAGTGTGACGGCTACAACACCTAATCAAATGAAGACTACTAGATTAACATTTTCCGGGGGGGGGGGGCGTACAAATTAAGGTAATGGTGAGGTTTATCTTTGAAGTGTGAGTTGACACTGAGGTTTACCTAGCTATTTATCTCACACTGTGGTGGGCGAAGCTGAATCCAGTGTACAACCTGAGCACACGTTACGTGGCTCAACTCGACTGAAAAACTGCTCCAAAGTATCAAAGCACTTTAAAACTGTTCTTAACAATTCATTTTATTTTAAAGTCAAAGTCTGAACTTTCCTTTGACATCCTTTAAAAATAAGAGAAACAAAAAGCAAGGAATTGTCCCCATTGTTTTAGTTGTTTATTTCCTAGCCAACAAAAAATACTACAATTATTGGCTGTTAGACTGTTAAGTGTCAAGAAGAGGTGGCAGACAGTGAACAAGAGAAGTGCCTATAACTCACCTGTGAAAAATCTGTTTTTATGGGGTTTCGCGAGTGAAAAAGAATTTTTTTTTAGAGCCATCACCTAGACACGTCGCCAGTGTACTGGCCATGCTAGACCTCGGTTTACCGCTGACCTTAATTCTAACAATTAGGGAAAGGAAGTTATACAAATGATTAGATCCGCTTGTAGATGGCCGACTCTGTGTGTGGAAGATAGATACTCCTTTATGGTGTATCGTGATGAGAGCACTCCCTACAGTAGATCCCAGTACTTTAAGCTACAGTAAAATATAGCATCTAGTGCACGATTGGTTAAGTTTAAGTCCTATTTCTTTCTTGTATTGGACTTTCACAGTGTTTTTGTTCTTCCTAGTAAACGTGATTACAAAAAAAAAAACTTTGGAAAGTTGTTAGTTATTTGTTATCTCACATTCCTCACAAAGTTCCTTCTCCTCTTCTTTCTTCTCCCTTCTCTTCTCTCTTCTCCATTCTCTCTTCTACTCTCTTGTTTATGCTATCATGATGTGTCTGAGAGTTTAGATAAATGTGCCGTAAACTCACAGCGTATTTCGCTGAGACCAGGCGGGTCGACCTTGTTATTACTGGCAGTAAATTAGACATAATCTTAAGGTCGTAAATCTACTCTCTTGACTTGGGCTTACATTCATATAGCTACTTCTATTAACGTCTGATTTGAAGTGGTGTGGACCTCACAGGTTTGCTTCATCTTATTGTTGATATCTAATTTGTATTGAGGCCCCACAAAGAATTATGAAAGTTAGCACATCTCTCACAGAATCTTCTGGTACGTTGTGTGGTTATAAAGCTACTATAATAGGCGTGTTGTATGATTCCCATGTAACCCATAGTATTCTAATATACTCCTGTGTAGCACATGTTTAGTATTTGAATTCCGGTAGTATGGTATTTGGTTTCTATAGACATTACCTTGTATGGTTAATATGAATCATAGAGTATGTCATTTGGTTTCTATAGACATTATGTTGTATGGTTAATATGAATCATAGAGTATGTCATTTGGTTTCTATAGACATTATGTTGTATGGTTAATATCAACCATAGAGTATGTTTTTTTGGTTTCTTTAGATATTATGTTCCACGGTTCCTATGAATCATAGAGTATGTCATTTGGTTTCTTTAGATATTATGTTGTATGGTTCCTATGAATCATAGAGTATGTCATTTGGTTTCTTTAGATATTATGTTGTATGGTTCCTATGAATCATAGAGTATGTTATTTGGCTTCTATAGACATTATGTTGTACGGTTCCTATGAATCATAGAGTATGTTATTTGGTTTTTATAGACATTATGTTCCATGGTTCCTATGAATCATAGAGTATGTTATTTGGTTTCTTTAGATATTATGTTGTATGGTTCCTATGAATCATAGAGTATGTTATTTGGTTTCTTTAGATATTATGTTGTATGGTTCCATTGAATCATAGAGTATGTTATTTGGTTTTTATAGACATTATGTTCCACGGTTCCTATGAATCATAGAGTGTGTTATTTGCTTTCTATAGACATTATGTTCCACGGTTCCTATGAATCATAGAGTATGTTATTTGGCTTGTATAGACATTATGTTCCACTGTTCCTATGAATCATAGAGTATGTTATTTGGCTTGTATAGACATTATGTTGTCTGGTTCCTCCAGTAGAATATAATAGAATGAAACAAAAAAAGGTACACATGATTACACCATTAACGTGTTGGTGTCTTGCATCTTTCTTCATTTCTTTCCCTCGGGAAGCTGGTTCTAACGTTGTTGTTTAACGTGGAGATGATCTGTCAATTTTGTTGAAGACTTCTGTGATAAATCTTTTGGAGGCATTGTCTTCAGAAGTCAACACATTTCTCATGCACTATATTTAAACATGTTGATACATGGTCTGAAGAGTTCTACACATTGACCATGCACTATATTTAAACATGTTGATACATGGTCTGAAGAGTTCTACACATTTACCATGCACTATATTTAAACTTTTTTTTTTATAACAGGTATGTATATGAATAGAATTTTTTTTTTTATAGCTTTGTTGCTGGCATATTTCCACAGTACACGTCTATTATGTATTTGTTATGGCCTGTTTTAATGCTGACTTGTAATCGGAACTGATAAGTTATAGAGATACCCAAATAACGTGAAGGGGTGGGTTGTGACGGCCACTTTTTTTTCCTCTGGGTAACTTAATACAGACCTTGATATGCTGTCAAAAGAGAGAGAGATCTGACTAGGAATGCCATTAGACTAGAGGTTGTTTTCTAGTGTGTTGATTGATCTTCGGAAACTTTGTTTCATGTTGTGTGCCGTTTTCCGTGCAGTCTGTTCTCATTGTGTCGCGAGTTGTTGAACGCTGTTTATTGTTCGGTTGTATTTTCATTTATTTTTTTTTTACAAATATTTCAAAGATTATAATTGTTTCTTCCCTTTATTCTTAAAAGCTTTTAGCTAATCTAATTAATTATTAAGGAATTAATAAAATAAAAATAACTAAAAACTATTCGGCAGTTTGAAAATTGCGAGAAACGAACATCTTAGCCTCGATTTGAGTCTGTCGGGATGCTCCAATGTGGAAGTGACGTGCCCTGAGGAATGAACTCAATGCTATGAAGTTCCAACATTGGATATTTGTATTCTTTGACGTTTAGAAGAAAGAAAGTAGTTCACACTCGGAGGGAGTATTTGATGTGTTGGGCCCTAGTCGTCCAATAGATGATCATTTCGAACACCAGCCGAAAGCTGCCATGTCAGCTGTTTATCGCTTTTCGTGAGCTGCTCACGACTCGTGGCCTTGTCACTTGTAGCTTTCTTTTCCCCTCCATAGCGGAGCCGATGTCGTCTGCTGATTACTTTCTCCCTGTCGTGACTGGCGGCATCCGTATAATTGACGTGTCGATAAACGCAGTATAGATCGTAGGAGGATGGCGGGCTGTCTTGGTACATTCAACAAATGGCCTTCTACCCAGTCTTGCGAGACATCACAGTCTCCACGTGGAATTAATAAGTGCTGCAACCATCCTCGTTTTCTTTTTTTTTTTTTTTAATCAATGTGATATTGATAAAATTACATAAGGGGGAAAAAAAAGGGGGGGGGGGTCACTTAGCATTGAAATTTGTTGTGGAAATATATTATTATATAAGTGAGAAAACACTAGTCTTAGTTAACGTTTTAGTCTATTTATACAACATTTGTGTCAAACACTAGTACTAGTAAAAGTTTGGTCTATTTATACAACATTTGTGTCAAACACTAGTACTAGTAAACGTTTGGTCTATTTATACAACATTTGTGTCAAACACTAGTACTAGTAAAAGTTTGGTCTATTTATACAGCTTTTGTGTCAAACACTTGTACTAATAAACGTTTGATCTATTTATACAACTTTTGTCAAACACTAGTACTTGTAAACGTCTGGTCTATTCTGTGTCATGTATGTTGATTAAGACTTCACTCTGTATTGCTCACATACCTCAGAGAGTCTAGTGCTGTTTTTTTTAGCGGCCCCCGAAAGGAAAAAGACGCTATTAGTTTTGTGTGGCCTGTCTGTCCGTCCGTCCCCTTAAGATCTCAGAAACTATAAGAGAAAATGAAAATTGGTCATCATGATATTTTAGATCATTCAAAGTTCTGATGCAACGGCTACTTTTTTGTTTTCCGAAAGTGAACCATCTAATTTTTAAAATTATATATGCAAGCAGATTTTTTTGTTCAAAAAGTTACACCACTTTTCAATGAAAAATTTCAGGGGAGGTAACTTTTTAAAAAGGTCATGGACTTCCTCATTAATAACTCGAGCTTCATTCATAGATTCGCGCATTGGTACAAAAAAATTGCATCCAAGGTCACAATGGTAAAAGTGTAAATGGATCATTATAAAATATATTTTCCATTTATTAACTAACTCATTGAATAGAATACCAATTCAAATGTTGTTTTTAAAAAAAATAATCTTGATAGGAACTTCGTTTTAGTTATAAGTTTCAAAAATAACGAACTACTTTTATAGCGCACAGTTTTGACATATCCTCATTACAGGGGCCTACACTTGTCAGTCTAAATAAGACTAACAAAATTTTAATTAATAAGGCAATAACTTTTCTTCTACATATTTATTTATTATGTAACAAAAGTATCACATTAAGTGGTGATTAAGGAATAAATCGGATACGAACAGCATAGTACACCATTACCCGGTAACAAAAGGCCTACTATTCATGATCATAACATTGGCTTAGGTCTAGTAATATGAAGATTAAACGTGTAAATTCATACGAGTTATAGTCTAGATATAGTAGATTCTATATCAAGATTCTATATCTAGTTCTAGATCTAAACTTAGATCTAGAGTCTAGATATAGACTTAGATCTAACTAAGTCTAGATTTAGACTCTAGACTTAGATCTATTTCTAGATCTAGACTACTTTTTAGACTGTCTTTTTAACCTTGTTTGTATTTACTTGTTGTGTTTGGGCATAGCTCAATAGAGTGTTGTTGTACCGTCACTTAGCTGTCAATTATAATTGAATCTCACGAGTCTCTTCTAAGATAGTATGGACCATGAGTTTTGTACACTAGTTGTAATAACAAAGCTTCTATCAACTCACTCACTCACTCTGTTACACTCACTCTGTTACAATGGGTTTTTTTTACACGTTCTTTCTACCGCTTCCAATCTTGGATCAATTTGTAACTTTACACCTAGGTGTTATAATAAATGAAAAACTGTCATGGAATCCACATATTGATGAAACTATAAAAAAATCCAACAAAGCATTAGGGTTTATTAAAAGAAATTTCTATAAATCAAATAAGAACATAAAACTAAAATGTTATTTAACCTTGGTTAGGCCAATAATAGAATATGCATCCACCGTGTGGGACCCCTCAACTCAAGAAAACATTAAGAAACTGGAACAAACACAAAATAGAGCAGTGAGATTCATAACAAACGAATATTCACATTTGACTAGAGAAACACCATTAGTAAAATCACTAAATTTAGAAAGCCTTCAGGACAGAAGACTCAAAAGTAAAGTAGCAATTATACATAAAACACTGAACCATAATCTTCAAATACAAAAACAAAATTTAATAAAATACTCTGAAAGACACAAAAATAAAGGCACATTCCTCGTCCCATATGCTAGGACAAATTTGTACAAATACTCCTTCTTCCCTAGTGCTATTAGAGCATGGAAGCTAGCCAGAAAAACCAGTGACTTGGCAGAATTTAAGTCATTGGTTAATATGCATGACTAAATGCATGACGCGTAGGACGTAATCATCTTCTTTTTTGAAGTAACGTCTGTATTATATAAGATAAGATATCTAACAAAACAAGAATTAATGAAAAAAAAAAAAAAACAATTAGTCAAAAAAATATTGTTTATTAATTTTTATTTTTGGTATTGAACTAGGGAAATAAATGCTACTTATTGAGAGATAAGGCTGTATATGTTAAGCTATTCCCCTCTTTACATTTTCTACACTTTTTTTTCTCTCTCATCTATCGTTGAAATTTCGCATATAGTTATACATCGTCGATGACAATACATGAATCATTGAAAAAGATAAACGAGTGATTCATCAATTAGTGGTACCGTAATCAATTACTTCTGTTCTATATAGCTAAAGGGAGCTTTTCCCATACAGTATTGAAATATATGCAGGACATTTTTCGGCTCTTCCCTTTAGATAAGCCTTGTGTGTGTGTGTTGGGTTGTTGTTGTTTTTTTTTTCATTTTGCTTGCTTGTTTGATTTGTTTCTAAATTATCATTTTTTTTTTATTTTGTAAGGACTTACGTTACATAGTCAGTAATGAAGTCACGTGACTCGTCTGTAAAAGTATCCCCATTCCAGAACTTATGGTATGCTATGTTTGTCCGTGTCAATGTTGTGATGGCACGTGAGGCTACTTTAGAACCTGGGTTAGTTAGCACATCTCCCAAAGAGTTTGTGTTTTGCGAATCACTGTTATGTGGGCCATGCGATGAGGGTATGACTAGCTCATGTGGGCGATGTCGTGATGGTTTGACTACTTCATGTGGGCCATGCCATGATGGTTTGACTACTTCATGTGGGCCATGCCATGATGGTTTGACTACTTCATGTGGGCCATGCCATGATGGTTTGACTACCTCATGTGGGCCATGCCATGATGGTTTGACTACTTCATGTGGGTAATGCCATGATAGTTTGACTAGCTCAGCAATGCGGTCACGATTCATAATACTTTTGAAGCATGTGTTTTGTAGTTTTAGCAAAGTTATTGGGAGCCTAAAAATAATAGAAATAAATAGATTGATAGACAATGCTGGGAATAACAATGAGACCAGTTGTATCCTTGTGTTACACTCCACTCTGGACTAGGGCCTACATTGGCTGAAAAGTAAGGGTAGTAGTACAGACTGAAGTGGTATTGGTTTGAAATAGATCACATTGCTTATGTTTGCACAATGGTTAGCTTTATAGTCCATCTGTGTTCATTGACTTTATTTAGCCTCTGATTCTAGCAGGTTAGAAAATGATCGCGTCTGGCCTATCTCACCTTAATGGTGATCAGAGAGTCTCTCTCTCTCTCTCTCTCTTCTCTCACATACAGTGTGTTGTTCTATATGTCATATATTGACGAGTTGGACAGCCCCTTTCACTGTTTAGTTTTGGTAAAAGTACTTGTTAGGTTGTAAAATCTTGGCCGGCATTCTTTTTGTCCAATCGCGGTATCTCTTTTATAGGTATTACCTTTACTTCAGAAGCATGCTATCCAGACCCCCGTGTTGTGTTCCAATAAACTGACGATGTAAGCGTTGAGGGCATTTCGACTGTGACTATGTTACGTTTCGCCTTCATACCTGTGCCAGTTCAAGAATACATCTTAGTTTAAAGTCAAAAGTGTCAACTAGAGACGTAATGTAGTAGCTCGGACTAACTGGCAAGTGTCTCAACACGAGCTTATGCTGCTCTGAGCAAGTGCTGGCCTCAGAAGAAACACAAAATTACACCGGTTGTTTTCTGTTTGTTGCTTTTCTGATTGTGAAAACGGGGAATAGTGGATCTCTGTACGAATGGCGCCGCAATGGGCAGATCAGTGACTAGACCAATGGAGGTCTCTTCCTGGGTGATGTACGTCATATGTCCCTGCCGACGTCAAACGAAAGAATTTCGTATTGAAGAGAAGATGGTAAGAAACCTGGTCACAATAGAAGGATTCGGTGTGTGTATGGAGAAAAGGAGGTGGGAGGGGTTTGGGGGGGGAGGTTAGGAGGAGGGGTTTGGGGGGGGGGGGGGGCAGGTACGTTCAGTTGCGCTGGCAGCAACTAGTTTGACGTTGGAGGCAGGGCAACCATCCTTGGTTATTTTAAGACTTATCACGGATGAGATGTTTGTCTTCTTTCAGTCCTCCTTTTGACTACATTAGAAGACATAAAGAAACGGTGTGAAACTGTCTGGATCTAAATACTTAAGCTATGTTAAACTCTCATGCTGGAGCACACTCAAATCTGTTTTTTGTTGATCCAGTGAGAATAGGGGGAGAAAGTTTATAAGCTTCTTTAGACGCCCAGCAACTACTACTCAAGTCAGGATTTGAACCCCTTGATAGGTAGCTAAGATGTTTCTGCCACTAGACCACTTCACATTTATTATTCACACATTCAATACCCCACCCCACCCTTTTTTTTTTTTTTGCTTTTTTTATGTCACTATGTTTCTTCAAGAACATGTGTGTCACCATATATAATTATCTACATCAGTGTTGTTGTTTTTTCCTGGAAAGGTACATCTCATATGTATCTCTTTTTAAGCTTCCCTCCTCCCCCCCCCCGGCTACCTGTTGTTTCATTTGTGTTACCTTTTCATTGATCCCCACACTGATGGGAAACATTTTGTTCTACAACACTTGAGCCTGGGGGGGGGGGGGGGGGGGGGGGCTTCTATTTACATGAGTGTACAGTGTGCTTATGTATGACTGTCACGTGTCATGTGTGACAGACATCAGTGTTCTAAAGATGTGCAAGAATAACAAGGTAAGATCTCAGCTACATCTCTACCTGAAAAGTTTAAAACTGGTGCTAAATAGCAGGAATTCAACAGTGATCAAATTCAACAGTGATCAAATTCAACAGTGATCAAATGCAACAGTGATCAAATTCAACAGTGATCAAATGCAACAGTGATCAAATGCAACAGTGATCGCCAAAATTATTTTTTGAGTTACGAACTAAAAATTTTTCTAAATGATGAAAAAAAAAAACAGAAGAAAAAAAAAAAAAACAGCCTCGGAATGGAAGCAATGTAAAGGTGCACTTTTCAGACATCTCTGGAGGCCAGTGAAGCTCAACTGTCTCTGTGGCTTATGGTTAAACAAGTGTGTCATGTTACCAGCACAACACCAACCGACTTTACTTCCTCAATGTAGGACAGGTACCCAATAGAGTTAGGTGGACTCAGGGGCCTCCCTAAACATCACCAATGTCTGATTCCCTATCCTTCTGGGATTCAAACACCCCTCTTCACCTTAAAACATTGCATCACAGAATATCTATATTCCCTCATGAGTCACAAATGTATAAAATGAGAACCACTGATATATAACTCCTCATTCTCATTTTAATAAACTGACTATACACAGCCCTAAGATAATAAAAAAAAAATTTTTTTGGTTTTATTTTCAGGATTCCACAGCTGGGGAGAATACACCCACAGTGGAGCAGGCCTCCATCACACCTCAGGTCTCAGTGGTCACCCAAAAGATGCCCCTGGACTCCACCAATGAGGAGGAAGAGCCCATCATTGAGATGCCACCACCTATGCAGATTCAGGACCACTCATTTAAGCCAGAAGGGAAAGAGGTCTCCACAGATGATGTCACAGCCCAGTTGGTCAGTTGCCTCCTCTTTTTCTAGTTGATATTTGAACCTAATTATTATACCATGACCTCAGATCTTAACTCTTTCTCTCTTAATCAGTGATACCATCATTGATTTTACTCCATTTTGCAGCCTAATCAAGGATATTATCCTCAATGCTTCAAAAGTCACTTGTTTTCTTTTCTTCCCTCCAGAATGTTTGTAATTGCTTATAATTTAATCTTGAATAGTTTCCCTTTAAAGAAAAAAAAATTTTTTTTTTTCATTTTCAATGTGTTTTTATCAAAAACCATATTATTTGTTTTTAAAAAAGCTTTAATTTCTATAGGCATTTTTCATACGGTGGTGACATGGGATAGTGAACTTCAGACAATTAACTGAAATGTTTTATATATGTTATATATTACATTTTGTTAAAATCTGAATAACTATCATAAAAAAACAATACTTTTAGTTCAATTCATAAAATATTGCCTAGTCTAGTTCTAGTTCCTCAGTGACTTTTCCTCAGTGGGTTAGTTTTTATTCTATTTTAATCTTTTATTTTGCTTTGATAAACATCAATTTGTTTTATCTAAAAATGATGTGCATTCATCTTTAATCCTATACCAAATATAACATTTTCTTATAACAAACAAGTTCAATCAGAACAGTGTAGTGAAATACCTATGTGTGCAAAATGAATAATTCTGTGGGAACATGGAAAATAATTGTGTAGAGAAAAGAGTTCAAACTATTTACACTAGTATTGATACAATGGTACTATAGTACAACTTAAGTGACATCTTGATATGAAATGACAGGTTATGTTACTTTTCATTGACCACCATAACACTATATGATGGCTTTAGTTTGATTAACAACTGTAGTTTATAGGACACTGTAATAGAATGTAACAGCTTGTGTAGGTAAAGCTCCAGCGTATATTTGTGGGGTCCAATAAGCTAATAAAATGATGAAGTCAGATCTGAAGTTTCAGTAATACAAATAATGTCAGATTTTTCTTCATCATTGGAATCAATATTGGAAGGTTTTATATAACCAGTCCTATAACTTTTTGTATAAGATATAACTGGCTGAATGATCTAAGAAATTGATTTCTAAAAGTCAAGTATAAAGTAGGCATATTTGAGTACATGTAGAGATTTACACTACTACTTTTTTTTTTATGTGCTCTCCAGGTATCTCAACTTTCACTCAAGTCACAGGGAGAGACCAATCAACAGATAGACAACATGGTCAAGATGAGAACAGTAAGTGTTTCTCTTCATGGCCATCATGTTCACATCCTTCCTGCTTGCTTGTGTGTGTGTGTATGTGTCATGAGTAACAGTATTTGTGTGTAGTTGAGTGCTACTTGTTTGAGCACACAACATCAGCTTATTGTTGTGTGACCAGTCAGACACTTGTCAGCAGGCTTTACTGAAGTTTTGGGGGAGTCCGGTGGCTCTACTTTGAAGAATGGCCCAAACGCTCATGAAAGATAAAGTCAAAGTCTTAGTTTCATTGATGAAATCTGTGACTTTCTGGGTAAGTTTGGCATCTCCATGCAATTTGAACTCAGTGACTTGCTAGTTCTTGGCAACACTTTGGACTGTTGACTTAAAAGTGTTCAGTTAAATATGTTTTATTGTTGTTCTTTTACTGTTAAATTTTAAAATGATAAAGAACTACAATCTCTCAGTGGCCCCAAAGTATTAGTATCTTACACATTAGTAAGCATTTAGGTCATATGGTAAAAAATAACTTGATTTGTTTGTCGCTGGTGGTATATTGGAGAACGTAAAGTAATTGCGCAGCATTAGGTTATAGTTAGTTTAAAACTAAGAGGACATTAAGAATTTTTTTGAGATGCTAAAAATAGCCAGAAAGAGGCAAAGACATAAGGACTATGTAAGGAGATGCATTAACACTTTCAGGGTCTCTCAGGGACTGTTGTAAATGTTTTGAAATAAACAATGTTCTTGATAAAGTGTGTTTATGAGAGTAACCGGTGGCTTGTCAGAAAAGAGTAAATACTACATTATATTAGTCGTCTAATCTAAAAGTAAGATTGAATTAAAATAAACAGAGAAGTAAGAGGTAAGTATTCATGCAGCTGTGAAATCTTACAACCCATTAACTAGTACTCTACACCCCACATATCAACACACACACACACGCACTTCTACTTGCAGCTGTGAATAGTCAACCTAAAGTATTTGAGATTTTCATACATGGCCGAAATGTTATTGTACATGGTACATACGATGGAGAACATTAAGGAAGTGTTGATAGACTATTTTTGTTTGTCTTATAAAAAGGTCTATGATCTTTTTTTTTAGCACTGCAGAGTCACATTTTTCAAAGCTCTTCTGTTTTTAGCACAAAATGATTTGAATCTGGAGAAAGCATTAGACTTTCACTCTAGGACTTTAAATTTATTTAAAAACAAATGGGCAACTAACAAATGGCAATAAAAGAAGATTTGAAAAAAGAATCAACTGGTACTCATTGTGATCTATTATTAAAATACTAGCTCAATTCTTTTTCTTTTAGTTGAAGTTCAATTTAGCGTCCTTGACATTGGTTAGTTTATGGTGAAAATCTTCACTAAAACCTGTGACCATTAAATTGAGTGTTTCTGCCGTGAAAAATGGCAGAGTCTACGTTGTACATCAAACTTTCCATTATGGGGTTTTTCAGGCTGACCTAGATAACAATCTCATATTCACAACATGACCTAACTCTGACCTACTTGGAAGTTGTAATACAATCACAATATGACTGTCAGTCAAGTCATTTGATTGCCTGCTGATGATCATGACCAAGCCTTTGCAAATCCATTATAATATATTCTCTTAGTAACTGAAGATCTACACTGCAGATTCCAGTGGTTCAAAAAGTGTGGCCCATAGAACACCTCAGAATGCCTTCAGCATTGTTTAACAGCAACACTTTTAATATTTGGACAAGAGTGAAAGATGTGTCATTACCAGATGAGATCCTTAGAATAGGCAACAGAGTGCGAAACATGTCCTAATTGCTCACAAAGCTGATTGTATGTTTGAGCAGTGTAAACTTGTTTTGTTTCATCTTACCATCTCCCTAAATGGATATCCAATAGTTTTGAATCCTTCAATTTGGCAGACCTCGCCTCAATCCCAAACTGTCTGTTTACATGACATCAGTGATAAGATGTGTTTAGAGGAGCTCTAAGTATTTCAGTTTCTTACAAGTGTTTCCTAGCAGTATCTGTCACCATCACTCTCTAAACTATACAACAAGATGGACAAGCAAACATGATTGCACACATCTGATTGTACACTATCTTTAGCTCAAACTATCAAGAGTGGCACTTGCTACTGTCTCACTCCTAATGGATGAGTAGATAACTGGTACCAGCAATGTCTATTTCTTTTTTTTTTTTTTACTTGAAACAAACAATGGAGGACAATACAATCTTCTATTTTCATACACACCTGACTAGCAGATTGGTTACAATGTCAGGTTAAGGAGGCTTGAGTCATGAGTCCAAATTTAGTTCTTTACCCCTTTTTTTTCATTTAAATCAATGCTTTTATAAAACGATTACAGTAAAATTCTCCCAGATAATGGTCCCCCCCCCCCCCTTTTAAAAAAAAATAATTTAAAAAATTCCCCAACTGGTCCAGCTAAGTGATAGGATCTCAGATTGAGAAAGCTAAAAGCATGAAATGGCACTAAATAATAACAATAGGTACAAATATTTATAATCGCTCAGATGTTGTTGGTCTAGATCTATTACAAACTTTTATTACATGACTGATTCAAACTAATTGATACAACTACACTTCGTATAAGCTTTTTTTTTTTTTTTTTAATGGATTTTTTTTTTTTTTTTTTTGCTTTCTTTTGTCAGGTAACTCCATCTTTGTTTTCCTTTTTTTTTTTTTTTCAAGGATCCGTCCATTGACTTAGAAAGTGGCAACTCTTCGCGAAGTGAATTAAACCCAGGGATGCAGGGTGTCAGCGGTGAACTGAGCCAGGCTGACGAGATGCTGAACCCCAAAGAAAGCCAGGAGGAGGAGGAGGAAGATAAAGGAGACAATGAGAGTAAAGATCTGGAGGCAGAGAAAGCCAAGTTCCTCAAAAAGAGACAGTGAGTACACGGGTATAGCTAATAATGGTGTACATTAGGTTTGCTAAATATATAGGAAGATGGAATGAATAGACACTTTTAGCATTAACTCTTTCAGTGCGGCGTTACTCTCAGTGAGTAACTTTGCTAGCACTGGTCTTTTTTTTATGTTAAACTTTTTATTTCTCTCTTTTTTTTTTATTTACCGGATGTGGGACTGATTGTTCTTTGTTTTGATAGTAAATTCGATGCAGTACCATGTTTAAAAAAAAATAGACACAATTATGTTAGTGGTTCCTCTTTTTCTAGTTTATTTCCAGGGACCCGAAAAATGTAAATAATATAATTTCTTAGTGCATTTGTTCATATTTTATGAAATCTAAAGTTATTACATGTGTTAATAACTTAATTATTGTGAATATTTAATATTTATGGATTAAATAGTTAATTAAAAGGTTAAATCTTTCAGTATATCATTTTTTTAATGAATTTTAAAAATATTTTTGTTTTCCTACTCAGTTTAAAATAAATGAAAAAAGTTTTTGTTTGAATAATTTAATTTACTACACTTTTGTAGCCCATTAATTTTCCTTTAAAATAAAATCAAATATGTTAATTTTTTTTAATAATATATAAAAGTTATAGTTGTTTTAGTAACTCTACGCTCCCTTGAAAATTTGTGTTCGTTCCGGAAAACTCCATTTTTTCAATCAGAATAATTCGCATTGAAAGAGTTAATTGACGACTAAGCATGTTAATGTTAGCATAATTAATTTCAAGATGTAATTTATAGTTGTTGTTTGTGTTCATTTATTTGAGTCACATATTTTTGTCTTCTCATAAAAACAAAGTATAGCTGACAACATAAAAACATCGTATAGCTGACAACATAAAAACATCATATAGCTGACAACATAAAAAAATTGTATAGCTGACAACATAAAAACATCGTATAGCTGACAACGTAAAATTATGACTTGTTGAAAAACATTACAAAACTGTTATCAATACTGCTCCAACATACTACAGGAAGTTGACACTTTAGTATATCTTGTCAATCCTGCATAAGATTGCCATTGTAATGGGCGGTAACTCCTATAGTTTTAAGTTGTTAACTCGAACAGCATTATTTAGGTCATCTCATGTCCATTTAAAAAATATAAAGTAATTTAGATTAGACCAAAATTTAAAAAAAAAAGGAATTAAAAGGTAGAGGGGTGTGACTACATAGGTTTGAACCTACAAATAAAGCCTTTAGTTTTTGTATAAAAATTCAGTTATTCTTTCAAGTTTATTTGGTCTTTAGAAAGAATGTCTCATGACATTTTTTATGTATGGAAATGTTACAAGGGTTTGAGAGTATAGATTTAGTATATATTAGCACTATATGTTTGGGACTATTACAGGGTTTGAGAGTACAGTTTTAGTTTATACCATGACTTTATGTATGGAAATGTTACAAGGGTTTGAGTGTATAGATTTAGTATATATATATATATATATATATATTAGCTTTAGTCTTTTCTTATTTTATATAATACAGACGTTACTTCAAAAAAGAAGATGATTACGTCCTACGCGTCATGCATATTAACCAATGACTTAAATTCTGCCAAGTCACTGGTTTTCCTGGCTAGCTCAGGCAACCCATTCCATGCTCTAATAGCACTAGGGAAGAAGGCGTATTTGTACAAATTTGTCCTAGCATATAGGACGAGGAATGTGCCTTTAGTCTATATAGTATAGAAATTTTGTTCAGTTTTTGGGGGGTTTAGTGCACTTCACTGCTAACAAAACCACTTGGAACTGTTGTCAAGTAAGACACTTGGATAGATTGCAGCATTCTTGTCTAGTTGTGCTTGTTTGATACAACACATTTCAAGGTTGAGGTCAATGACACCTATACCAGGATGTAAAACACAAACAATTTTTTTTTTTTTTTTTTTGTTATAGCAGCACACATAGAGAGAAAAAAAAGTGTCTTTTTTTTTAAAGTTGAATTATCATCAAGGCAATGAATTTGGCAGAGGATCAACCTCTGCATGGCATCCAACTGTTGGAGAGGATATCAGAGCCAGAGGAGCAGAATTGGCTGCAGGCTTGAGAGCAAACTAGAGTGTTTCATGAACCAGTTGCTATCATTCTTAAGTTTCATGGTTAAGCCAACTGCAGAACTGTCTTTAATATACACTAATATACACTATAGGAGAAAAAAAATCATTTTTCATAGTCAGTAGGATGCCTACAGTAACTATATCTTAAATACTCACATTTTTCAATGAAATAATAATTTAAAAAGTCAATATCATTATTCTTGTTTTAGTCAATTTTATTTCTCTAATAGGCAGTCTCTCAGTGATATTTTTGAAATATGTATAAAACTTAGAAGCCAAACATTAAGTTAATCCTGAAGCTCAAATATGTATCAGCATGTGATGCTTCAATGTTTTGGGGAGGGGGGGGGGGGAATATGTTCGACCTCTAAAGATGGTATTGTAAGAAAAAGGTAATTAAAAAGTCCATTGAAGCAAGTCCTTAGAAAGTGCTTGAGGAAACCGAGGGTTAATCATGGGGACTAGCCTCTCCAGGGGTGGTGCTGGGTGAGGCGTAACTAATGCAGACACTGATGGCACTATTGAAGAAAATATTTCTTGGGGAGACAATAGACTGGGGAGGGGTGGGGAGAGTTGCAAGCAATGGTTAACACAATTATGTTTTTATGTTCACAGATTTGTGGTCCAGGAACTATTTGACACAGAGAAGGATTATGTTAAAGATCTAGCCACTATTGTGGATGTAAGTCCATTCAACTTATTAAGCACCTCTCTTTATTGGTGTTTCAAGTCTTATTACATTGCTGCTCACTGTGTCTTCAATAAAACAATGTCTACTCTGTATGTCTTCTATTACCACTCCTAAGTGAAGATATTTATTTCCTCTTCATATCTACTTCTCATCTACATGTCTTGTGTATTATAACTTACCTTCCCGAGGAGAAGATACAAGTCTATTCTGGCTTCTCTTTTAGCCATCCCCCCCATCCTTATCTAAATGAAAATACTTGGCCTTCATCCCTATCTAATTCAAGATACACATCCCCCATCCCTTATCTAATTGAAGATACACATCCCCCATCCCTATCTAATTGAAGAAACACATCCCTATCTCATTTAAGATACACATTCCCCCATCCCTAACTAATTGAAGATAGATATCTATTATATGCACTTGTCTATACTGTTATGACCCTATTGGCGGCGCAAAAGGGTTAACTATAGGCTCAGTTGACACACACGAGAATCACTCAGGTCAGCGGGGGCCATGGACAAGGGACAGTACTACGATTACATGATTACACGCAAATATGACCAATGTTATGGTCATGTGATCGAAAGCCTGCGTGTACGAGTGACACAGTGTGTAGAAAAAGCGTAGTACAAGTGGAGAAACAGAGACAGTAGAGTTTAAGTTGTTGATGTACAGAGTGACATTTTAGTTGTTGATGTGTTTGACGCCAATTGTCTAGTATTGGCTGTTATCTACTTATTCACTCATTATTAAAGTACCAGATTATTTGAAGCCTTGTTGTCAAGTTCTTGATGTGTTGATGTATGGTGTTGTGTTTAGCAGTGTTTAGAGAGAAGGCCAGAAAAGGAAGAGAATCGTAACACTGGTGTCAGAAGTGGGATATTTCTGGCTAGAATGTGTTCCATCAAACTTCTTATTGAACTTGACATGAAAGAACTTAGACAAGAGCTTCGAGAAAGAGGTCTACAGCTTAACGGAAATAAGGAAACGCTAACAGCACGTCTCAGACAAGCCCTGTTGGAGGAAGATGAGAATCCGGACACTTGCCAATTTGAAATCAAACCTAATATGACGGAGCTCCTGAGAACTTTGCAATACAAAATGAACTCGGTGAACGAGAGCATTAAGGAGATAGAATCAGAAATCAACACCAGACTTTCTTCATTTCACCAGTTGATCAAAGCCATGAATGAGAATGAACAAATAGCTACCACGCCCAACAAGACAGAAGAACAAACAAATACGATAAAAGATCAAACTAGAATCATGATTAACGAGCTGCTGAACACCCAACATTATCAGATTGAGTCGACAGATAAAAGAGCTACACCATTGATGAACAGCGAACAATTGTCCAACCAAGAATGTGGCGATACAGAAAATTACGATAAAGATGCTGGTGATGGTTGTGCTGTCTGTGATTGTGATAGCAAACCAAACGAATGTGGCCCACAAGAAATGAAAAGAGACGGTAGCTGTTTCTATTTCAACGAAAAGCAGAATGAGAGCGCTGAAGAAACAGGAGAAGAGACCTATAGTTTGACCAAAGCTTTAGCTACAGATATATCTGATATGAGTACCTCAACCAGCCAGACAGATCAAGACAACGTTGGGTCTGCGTCCAAGCCTGTTGCTGTGGGCCTTAAAGACTTCTGTCTATCTGCCAGTGTCTACGAGAGGAACTCGAAACTTAATTATTGCAACCATGCGTTTGAAAAGAACTGTACGTACGTAGCTTTGCAAGAAGACCGTGAATGCCAAGAAACACACCAAGAAGCTCTAGACTTGACAGAAACTTGTCCAGCTGTCAAGGTCAGCGCGAGAAGCCCTGGTGAAAGTCAAGGAAACACAATAGAATCTAATGCTGAAGTTGATGGACCTTTGCACGTTGAATGTTATCAACCTGCCTCACAGTCGAGTCCTCCAGACTCGGATGAAGGTGATGACGTGTTTGACACCTTGCCTTCAAGTGGACTTGCAGCTCATTCGCAAAGCACCCATCGAAGAATAATGCCTAAGCAACTTGTTAGATCAACAGTCTTGATGACTACAGCTATGAAATGCCATGCCTTCCTATGTGCTAAGTGGCTGCCATCAGCATTGATCGACAAGAAAGCAAGCCAACGTCAACGACATCAACGCAACCAAAGAAATATCAAATTTAGGAGGCGGAGAAAGCGACACATGCAGAGTGCAACGTGGATGGCTCCAACAAGATCAAGATACAAACCCACCCCTTCTCCCACTGATAGGCCCCCACCTGCACTAACGAAACTCCATAGCCCATGTTGTTAGAAAGATTCTGTCCGGAACCATCAGACCAAAGAAAAAAAGCCTTACGAATCAGTTTAAAGTGTAAAGCCAGCGCAGCGTTGTACATGTTCTCATGTAAAGTCGCTAAAGAATAATCTAAGAACATTCATGAGAATAGGTTTGATGAAGTATAACAGAGGTCTTAGAAGAACGATAATCAAGTCAGAAGCAAGAAGGACAGAACTAGTGTAAGATGCCAGAACTGAGAAATGAGTAACTCTGCGATAGAACTGTACGAATAAAACTGTACGAGAACATCAACCCAACAGGCATCGTACAAACCCAAAGTCAGTTGCTGTTGTTTAAAAGAATTGCTGTACTGTGATGAACCTGTGTATCTCTGAAGAAGCTCTGTAAAAAGATGCTTGGAAATGTAAAACTCAGCCAGTGAAGCACGAACTCGTTAGAATGCTGATGAATTTTCTCGACAACAGTGCCCAATGTCGTCATCTGAAGGTCGATGTTTCCATACCAAGATTGATGAAAACATTTGTGAGGACCTGCTGAAAAATGAGGATTTGGCTCCCATTCTTCTATGAATAGAAGATGGACAACGGCCAGATTGAAAGAACATCTTTGAGAAGGGGGCAACCACCAAAGCTTCCTTCTTGAAATCGTCGATCGATTTCATCAGTATCGTGGTGAAGTAGAATCTGTTCGGGACGAACAGATCTAAGAAGGGGGCAGTGTTATGACCCTATTGGCGGCGCAAAAGGGTTAACTATAGGCTCAGTTGACACACACGAGAATCACTCAGGTCAGCGGGGGCCATGGACAAGGGACAGTACTACGATTACATGATTACACGCAAATATGACCAATGTTATGGTCATGTGATCGAAAGCCTGCGTGTACGAGTGACACAGTGTGTAGAAAAAGCGTAGTACAAGTGGAGAAACAGAGACAGTAGAGTTTAAGTTGTTGATGTACAGAGTGACATTTTAGTTGTTGATGTGTTTGACGCCAATTGTCTAGTATTGGCTGTTATCTACTTATTCACTCATTATTAAAGTACCAGATTATTTGAAGCCTTGTTGTCAAGTTCTTGATGTGTTGATGTATGGTGTTGTGTTTAGCAGTGTTTAGAGAGAAGGCCAGAAAAGGAAGAGAATCGTAACAATACATTTGTTCTTTACAAGAACCCATCCCTTCCTAATGGCAGATATTCTCTATTCAACTGACTTGTGCGTCCTCTTTACTTAAGCCCACTTTTTCTCCCTAATTGAAGCTATTCTATATTTGACCTTACCCATATCAAACTGCCACTCACTCCCCCTCGTTTCTGTGTGTTCAATATGTTCATGCCATCTTAACTGCTCAACAAATTCTGCCTCTGACTTAATGTCTTCTTTCCTCCCCCCCTCCTCATTGTTCCTGCTGTAATCTACACATAATCAATACATGTGCTACAGATTCTATTTTTAGCCACATTCCATCACTCCAGCAAGTGTATTTACTTGTAGATTATGGCCTCCACTTGAACAGATTCAATAGTAATAGAATCAAACTGACATTTATTATGTTTGAACATTCCAGCATGCTGCCATGCAAGGGATGAAACAAAGTGTTTGATTTGAATTACTAGAGTTCACACAATTGCACTATTGTTGTGCAAGATTTTTATTTGTTGTAAATCTGTCAGAGATTAGGTATTTTGTCAAGTTTGCCCTTTCAGACTTTGTGATTTAAAAAAGCAGTTAATGTAAACTCATCTCTTTCTATGGCCGACAGTGACCAAGGTTTGTCATTTACCCATTAGAGTTGTTTGGACTCAGGGCATTCTAAAAATCCAAAAGCTCAAAATCCTTGTCTGACTGAGATTCAAACCCAAGACCCTTTGGTCTACCAGTCATCCAGCAGACTCCTAAGTTCTGTTGCTGTATAAAAAGGGACGAGTGTAGGCTTACAAAATAAAGCTGAAGCTAACACTCTGCTTCATTGTTTGTTCTGAACAACTTGATTGACGGACAAGGAAAATGTTTTTACATCCTTTGTGTCCAACACAATTATTGAAAGTCATTTCAAGAGCCTTATTGCTATCCCCTGATAGATTCAACTGAGATATGGTCACGCTATAATGATGTCTGTCTTTGAAGTCATCAGCTTTGAGGAGAGTGCTAGGAAAGAAATGTAAGCCTTCAATTATAACACAGGCTGTTGTCTTAATTTTTCTAGATAAACTGCATTTGTTTTAAGACTTATTGACCAGCATTATTTGAAATATTTAAATTAAGAATACCAAATGTCATCAGGTATTATCTGTTTAAATTATATCTCGATATGTTGTGTTATCTGGTTGTGTACATTTTAAGGTGACCATATGTTATGTTATTTGGTTGTGTACATTCTAAGGTGACCATATGTTGTGTTATCTGATTGTGTACATTCTAGGGTGACCATATGTTGTGTTATCTGGTTGTGTACATTCTAAGGTGACCATATGTTGTGTCATCTGGTTGTGAACATTCTAAGGTGACCACATGTTGTGTTATTTGGTTGTGTACATTCTAAGGTGACCATATGTTATGTCATCTGGTTGTGAACATTCTAAGGTGACCACATGTTGTGTTATTTGGTTGTGTACATTCTAAGGTGACCATATGTTGTGTTATTTGGTTGTGTACATTCTAAGGTGACCATATGTTGTGTTATCTAGTTATGTAAATTCTAAGGGGACCATATGTTGTGTTATCTGGTTGTGTACATTCTAAGGTGACCATATGTTGTGTTATTTGGTTGTGTACATTCTAAGGTGACCATATGTTGTGTTATCTGGTTGTGTACATTCTAAGGTGACTTGGCTGTATATCTGTGTTTCTTTGACAGGGTTATATGACCTACATGAGAGACAACCCACTGCCTGTTGAGATGGAAGGCAAAGATAAAATTGTATTTGGAAACATTCACCAGATCTATGATTGGCACAAAGAGTGAGTCTTTACATGTACTGTTGTTTCATACAAGGTTAACCAGACGTCTCCTCACTCTCAATTTGACTGACACACAAACTTCTAGAAATTAAGTATTCTTCTAAATCATTTTAGACATTGTTTAGACACTCATACCTCCATTCCAATTAGTTTCATCCCTGTGTATTTTAACTTTATGAATGATTATTCAGTGGAATTCTGTCCTAAAAGATCAATCTGACAAATACATTTAATTTTCTTACCTTATCTTATATAATACAGACGTTACTTCAAAAAAGAAGATGATTACGTCCTACGCGTCATGCATTTAGTCATGCATATTAACCAATGACTTAAATTCTGCCAAGTCACTGGTTTTCCTGGCTAGCTCAGGCAACCCATTCCATGCTGTAATAGCACTAGGGAAGAAGGAGTATTTGTACAAATTTGTCCTAGCATATGGGACGAGGAATGTGCCTTTATCTTTGTGTCTTTCAGAGTATTTTATTAAATTTTGTTTTTGTATTTGAAGATTATGGTTCAGTGTTTTATGTATAATTGCTACTTTACTTTTGAGTCTTCTGTCCTGAAGGCTTTCTAAATTTAGTGATTTTACTAAAGGTGTTACTCTAGTCAAATGTGAATATTTGTTTGTTATGAATCTCACTGCTCTATTTTGTGTCTGTTCCAATTTTTTAATGTTTTCTTGAGTTGTGGGGTCCCAAACGGAGGATGCATATTCTATTATTGGCCTAACCAAGGTTAAATAACATTTTAGTTTTATGTTCTTATTTGATTTGATTTGAATTTTTAGTAGAATGGAAAGTTCAGGTTTCTGATTTTTTGTTTATGCTTTTAAATTTTGAAGTATCTTGTTAAGTAGGTTCCACAATACAGTTGTCCCTTGACTCTTGCAGGATTAACTTGAGAGGAAATTCTATATCACAGTTTTTCAAAAAAATATTAATGAAAAAATATACTCTCCTTTTTTTTTAATACATCGGGGTTTACTGCAGCCATCCACTGTATATATTTTATGAATATTACATTTCAAAATTCCCAAAATTGCATTAAATTACAAAACTTCTTTTAAAAACAGTTTTCAAATATTAATTCTAACACTAAAATGTTCATTCTATAGTGTAACAATAGTAAGTAACACGCTACATATCATTTGTTTAATACTGTAATGCAACATATAGAACAGTGCCATATGACACTTTTTAAAAATTACTGAACATTTAAGGAGTGTTTTAAAAGAAAAAAAGCTTGAAAAAAGTTACCCACTAGAGTTGGGTTGACTTTGGGATTTTTTGAATTTCAAGATCATCCTAATCTTCACCGGTATTCAAACTTGTGACCCAACCCAGTGGTTCAAAAAGCCAAGCACATTACCATTAAACATGAATGAAATCAATGACTTAGGGGGTGTGATGGTCACTCAGTCCATAAGTACCGAAGTGTCAGTGTAAGTTTGTTATGATAGAACTTATTTACATTATTTTTTGACCTAACATGCATTCTGCTGTTTTATCCCAGGACCATGTTGTCAGAACTGGAGTCATGTTTAACAAACCCAAACAAAGTGGCATCTATATTTATTCGTTATGTAAGTTTTATAATATCCTCAGCAATTTAACATAGAGAACATATATTATAAAGTTATATGCCTGTATCTTTCTCATTTGTATGGTAGTTAGATACTTTTTATTTATGTTTGTTTTTTATATTGATAATGTGACCTTGGCTTTAATTTAAATGGCCAGTAGTCTTGTAGAGGGGGAGTATTATATTTGTCCACCCATCTCTAGTGCTCTGCCTTCTTTAGGTATCCTATCTGTCCACCAGTCTCTAGAGCTCTGCCTTATTTAGGTATCCTGTCTGTCCACCCACCTCCAGTGCTCTGCCTTCTTTAAGTATTCTGTCTGTCCACCAGTCTCTAGAGCTCTGCCTTCTTTAAGTATCCTATCTGTCCAACAGTCTCTAGAGCTTTGCCTTATTTAGGTATCCTGTCTGTCCACCAGTCTCTAGAGCTCTGCCTTCTTTAAGTATCCTATCTGTCCACCTATCTCTAGAGCTTTGCCTTATTTAGGTATCCTGTCTGTCCACCAGTCTCCAGTGCTATGCCTTCTTTAGGTACCCTGTCTGTCCACCTGTCTCCAGTGCTCTGCCTTCTTAAGTGTTTTGTCCAAAGTGAAGACTGTGTATTCATTCTTGTCTTCTTATCATTGGTTTTTCTTCTTCCTGGTTATATACCTTGATGTATATTTTGATGTAGTGACTGTGATGTTATAGTAGATGTGTGCACAGACAGGTTTAACATGTTATGTCTTACTAAAAACTCTCTCTTTGTCCAGGAGAGGAGGCTGTACATGTATGTGAAATATTGTGAGAACAAACCAAAGTCTGAATATGTTGTGTCTGAATATCTGGACACTTTCTTTGAGGTAAGTTCTCAGACTGAACATCAGCTGTATATGTATGGAGTTTAGTCCTCTTCCAGCAAATTAGAACCTTCTGTAACCTAAGTTCTACAATTTTGACAATCATGGTCATTGTTTAGGAAAAAAATGTTTTGACAAGTATTTCTTATTTTAAAGTGAAAGAAAGAAATAAAACTATTTTTGAATCAATTTTTTTATTTCAATTCCAGACATAATAGAGGCATTTATGAAGATTCAATTTTAACTATTAACTCCAAACAATTTATAAAGGGTTTTAGTGCTAGTAAATCGATTAGGATGGCCATTTACTTTTTATAAAATGACTAATAGATATAATTTACTTTTTTTTTTCCAGGAAGTGCGGCAGAAATTAGGTCATCGCTTAATGCTGCCTGATTATTTAATTAAACCAGTTCAAAGGATTATGAGATATCAACTTTTGCTCAAAGTAGGTCAAATTAATTACGTAGTTAACTAAGTAAAGCAAATTAGCATGACTATATTTGATTCAGGAATTTCAGTTTGGACTACAATGTTATCATCTGTGTTACATTGAGTCCAGTCTTATTCACTTAACTATGCTTGTTATAGTTGTCCAGCACTTTTTTTTTTTACATTTTATTGACATAACTCTTCTCTTTATTAAGTATATATAGGAACGATAAATTGGATAGGAAATGAAAGACATATTTTCGTTTGAAACCTTAAGTTTACATTTAATTTTTCTGCACATGCCTTACAGAAAGCTCCAAATATACATACATATAATGTAAGGGTAAGGTTGTGTATGGGTGTATGTCCTGAATAAAATTAAAACTGTTTAACCAATCTTGAAAAAAATTGGCATTAATGTTTCTAAGATCATGGCAGAGACCGTAGTGTATGTTTAATGTCCCTCGCAAACCTTTTTAACAAATCTGGTAAGCCCGTTTCCATAGTATTTTATATTCGATATGAATATGTCTGGCTGAATGGGTAAACCCATTTTCACATTCGACTTTTTTTTCATGGCAAAATACAACAAAAAAAAATGTGAGGTGACATGGTCCTTGTTTGATATAGATCTAAGTCCAATCTAGGACATCAATACCACACAAACCAAGGCCTGTAGGCTGACGATCATATCCAGCTTGTATATATAAATTATATCTAGTTACTTTCATATTACAGAACTATGTAGTTACTCTGAAAAGCTAGTTTGCCTTAAAACATCACTGAATTTCTGTTTGCACAGTGAATGATACTGATGCTACGGCTTTCATATGTGTGTGTATATATATAATATATATATATATATATATATATATATATATATATATATATATATATATATATATATATATATATATATATATATATAAGCAATAAAACTTAAACCAATAATATACAAATACATAACAAATAAATTGCTTAGAAATAAATAAATTAAAAGCATGTATGCTGTGTATCCTCAACTGTACCTTTACAGCATTTAGTTTAATGTGTAATCTAAACTGTATTGTTCTGATCACATCAGGATATTCTCAAGTATACTGAGAAAGCTGGTGAGGACACCACAGATCTGAAGAAAGCCCTGACTGTCATGTGTATAGTTCCTAAAGCAGCCAATGACATGATGCAAGTGGGACGCCTGCAAGGCTTTGATGTATGTATACACTTTGTGGCAACTACTGTAGTTTTATTTTCCTTTGCATTATTTCTTTTTAAAATGTTGACATGTTAGGATAAGATCATTTTTATTGGTCCAATCCAATGGAAATTCAGTTTGACTACAATTGACCACCTCAACGTAACTACTGTAACAATAACAATATAGGTGCAAATACAAACAACATTCACACATGAAATACATACACACTCACAACCAGTGCTTTATGACTTCTATGTACTTCTCGATGACGACAGATAACCTTGTAACACTCTGACCGAAAGTGGATTTTCGGATGTTCCTTCATAATTGAAAATAATCTACACTCTAGCCCAGACCTCATGCTGGACAGCAGAGTATGGCAGTGGGCAGGTTATGAATATGGGACCATTGAGATGACCGAACGAAAGCTCAGTTCGCATACCACTAGACCAGGCAACCTCTTTTCCTGTCTATTTTTTCTTCTCCCTCTTTAGTTATCCTTTTTTTTTAAAAGCAAAAGAAAACTCACTTGGTTGAAAATCTAAAGCAGTGTTCAAAAGTGTACACAAAAAAGTTATACATTTAGATTATGGATATTGAAATGACTTAAATATCAACATTCTGTTCTATGTACATGTTTATATACCCTGTCTGCTGAAATTTATACATAATAGCCATGCAAGTTTGTTTTTTTCTTTGTTTAACCAGGGTAAAATTACTGGCCAGGGAAAATTATTGCTCCAGGTAAGATCATATGCAGTTTATAAACTTAAAGATTTTTTTTTATGTCATAACAAATTTGAACAGTGTAGTTATGTATGCCTAGAAATACATTGGCTCCGTACTTTGAATTACTATTGTAATCTCTGTGCCAACTTAGAAGAAAAAAAAGAAATTTTTGACCTATGTTTTGTCATTAATTTTTCTTGAAATATTTTTGAAAGTTAACATGGTCATATAATAATAATAATAATAATCTTTATTGTCCGTAAGGAAATTTGACTTACAATTTGTTCATTACACCAAACAAAACATTATAACTATAAAAAAAACAAAATGTACTTTTACACCAGACTCTCTCATAATTTACATGTGACAAAGTTGAAAACACTGTTAGTCTTTATTGAGCTCTATTGTCAGTATTTGCAATTCAAACTAAACATTTGTTATTGTTTTTAGGATACACTAAGTGTAGCAGAAGTGACCTCTGCTGGGCAGCAGAAGTTCAAGGAGAGGAGAGTTTTCCTTTTTGAACAAATGATTATATTCAGTGAGATGATTGAAAGAAAAAAAGGAATGTTCTCCAATGCGACCTACATTTATAAGAACAGTCTCAATGTAAGTTGTTATATGGTCAGTCATTCTTTACTCTTGTCTGACTGGATATGGTCGAGGCTGAGGGGTAAAGCGTTTGGCTTACGAACCGGAGTTCAAATCCTGGGTGAAGACTGGGATTTTTAATTTCAGGATCTTCAGGCGCCTCTGAGTCCATCCAACCTGACATTAGTTGGGGAAAAGTAAAGGCTGTTAGTCGTTGTGCTGGCCACATGACACCCTCGTTAACCGTAGGCCATAGATCCACAAGGTCTGAAAGGTAAACCTTTACCTTACCTTACAGGATGTTGATTTATTTCTTCGACCAAGAACAGTCTCAATGTCAGTTGTTACACTGTCATTCATTCTTTACTCTTGTCTGAATACAAGGGCCAAAAAAGTGGTTATATGTGGGTGGGGTGTATTAAAGACTGAATTAAATAATCTTGTTTTAGTAATACTGTGTGTTTTTCTTTTCCAGGTGAATAAAATGTCATTGATTTGCAATGTGGATAATGAGCCACTTCGGTTCCAATTAAATGATCGCACACCTGGCTCAGATGTACGAATGATTATCCAGGCCAATTCAGAAGAAAACAAAGAGACCTGGGTCAGACAAATCCAGTCCATTCTGGACATGCAAAAAAATTTTCTTTCAGGTACAAAAATATTTAGTGAAATAATAATAATATTTCTTTAATGGGAATTCCCCCAAGAGATAAAACAAAGTTCTGAAAAGCTGTGGTGGTGTAGGGTGTATAGAAGAGAGTTTGTTCTCTTAACCCTCTGCATGCTGGTCAAAACTCTCTGAGGGGAAGGTGAAAAGGGAAACTTAAATCTTTTTTGTGGGATGATCAAGTATGAGGTATCTGGTCAATAAGTGATTTGGCTGGTACACAGGTTTATGGTTTCCGTCTTTTTCAGAGCTTATGTATTGCCACATTATCTTCCCCTTCTCTGAGTAACTATTGTACTGCAAATACATTTTTCATACAATGTTTATTTGATGGAAGGTTAACATGCCTACAAAAAACGTTGCTCCAAACTACTGAGGGTGGAAAATTCAATAGGCTGTGTGAGTCAAACATTGCAATGGATAAGAGTTAACAAAATGTGGGTCGCTATTCAAATCTCTGACTAAATATGGACCACAGTGATGGTTTCTGCTGGAATCTCTAACTAAAAATGGATCACAGTGATGGTCTCTGCTGGAATCTCTAACTAAATGTGGACCACAATGATGATTTCTGCTGGAATCTCTGAGAAACTCTACTAACTCATTGGTTTACCAGGCTGATTCAGGCTACTCGTTGCTTGCTGTAATGGCACTATGGGAAAAAAAAATCACTTACATAATTTTGAACAAAGAAATGTGCCTTAACCTCTGTGTCTACATTTTGTAGGCTATGTATTTGTTGTTGTTCAAAGAACTTTCACATTTGTTAATGTTCACATCAACCTGACTCTCTATAGGCTTGTAGCTCCTTTAGTGTTCAGCTAACCATGATCATTTGGTATTGTTTCATTTACAGCCACTCTATAGGGATACACTTACTTTTGATTAGTAGGATAGATAGTTGTACATAATAGTTTCACATTTTTAATTACTTTTTTGTTTTAAACAATACATAATTATTTTATTGTAGCCCATTATGTGTGCATTTCTTAATTAAATAATTGATTTTAATTGAACTATTTTGTTTTGTCTCTAGCACTCCAGTCTCCCATAGCATACCAGAAGGAACTCAGTAAAGAATTGTAAGTCTATCTATGTTCTGATTTAACCTGTTCACATATTGGTTCATGGTGCAGTGGATCTCCAGCTAGTGTGGGCCCACTAGTTGTTCCTCTAGTTACTTTCATATCACAGCACAATGCTGTCTGCCATTTGAAATGGTTTACATGAAAATGTCACTGGATTTTTGTTCCTATATTCAATGATACTGATACTGGGTCTGTCAAAATAGTAAGAAGGAAGTATGATTATTTATTTTGGTTAGTTGTTCCGTATCAGTTTAGTTCTGAGTGAGATAATCCATGCATTATTTTTAATGAAGATATGTAGGCAATGTTACTGTCAAAGCTATGACATAATTAGTTGGAGCACTGCTGCACCATTTTTTTTAATTATTTGATATCATTGTCTCCCCTTATTTTGGTATGTCATATGTTCAAGATGATGTCAATACTTGAAGTTTAAACCTAGAAAAGATCATTCTCAAAGCATGGAAACTTTAAGATTTCTAATAAGTTGAATGTAATGTACATAAAATCTCAAATTTGCATGTTAGAAAGAAATTTTTTCTTTCTAATTTATATAAACATGTCCTACTGTGAATGTCTCTATCTTTTTTCTGTAGGACATATTATGGATGTTATATTAAAATATTTTTAATGAATTAAAAGAAAAGCTTATGTTTTATTGCTAACACTAAAAAATATGATAGTAAAAAAAAAACAGCTTTCACTTACTTTGTGCGAAATATTTTGAACCTCTGTTAAGTTTCTATTTTCATTGCAGCGAAATATGATTTATTCAATTATGCTTTATCTCCACAGTTTTGTCTTGGACCCTGTCAAACTATTAAAGTAAATCCACATTCCTATAATGCCACTGTTTTCTGTAGTTCTCACTAATACTTTCTCAACACTGTCAATGTTTTAACTCACTCAATGTAGGAAGCACTGCCTCTTTGTGGTAGAGTTTCTTAAAGTGTTGATTCAATCACTCAGTGTTTACACTCCATTCTTTGATACAGTCAATGTTTTAACTCGATCAATGTAGGAAGCGCTGCCTCTTTGTGGTAGAGTTTCTTACAGTGTTGATTCAATCACTCAGTGTTTACACTCCATTCTTTGATACAGTCAATGTTTTAACTCGATCAATGTAGGAAGCGCTGCCTCTTTGTGGTAGAGTTTCTTACAGTGTTGATTCAATCACTCAGTGTTTACACTCCATTCTTTGATACAGTCAATGTTTTAACTCGATCAATGTAGGAAGCACTGCCTCTTTGTGGTAGAGCTTGTCTCAGGCTAAACAGATGTGGAGGGGATTTTTTCCTGTCTCTATTGATCTCCTCATAAAGTAAAGTATTTCCATTTTTTTTTTACCTTTCAATCTGTTAGAAGGTGATTTTTTTTTCCCTTAATACCTACTCTGATTTGTGTTAGCTGATCATTTTAACTTGTGTTTCTGAGAATTGACCAGTTTAACTCATGTATCAGAAGTCTGTCCACTTGAAATTGGATCAGATAGCTGACTACTCGTGTGTCGGACAGTTCATCATTTAAACCTATGTGTCAGCTGACATTTAAGAAAAATAGTGTTTCCGTTTTAACATGGCCAGATCTGTACACCAAATGTATATTGAAGACTTCATTCACTTTCTTCAAAGACTTTGTCTCATCTAATGTCTTGCACACTTCAATACCAGCAACATGTGCATAGGAGAAATAACTAAACAATCTAAATAAGTCATTTTTTTACAACTCAGCAGACATCTGTTTAGAATGAAATCTCCTACTTAAAACAATATCTTATTAAGTCAGGAACAACAGTTCTAACAATTCTATATAATAAGCTGAAGTCATCTGCTTGTTGTGCTGGGCACTGTCACCTTTGCTGTCTCATTGTTTAAAAAAACATATATTAGGTGTATGCTCCATGCTTTGAGAATATTTTGGAAGGGGGGGGGGGGCGTCTCAAGAAGACAAGGGGAAATAACTAAAGTAAATGTTGTAATTCTCCTGTTTGTGATCATGCATGACATCAAGAAACAGCATTGACTAGCCACCAACAAATAGCATGGTTGTTATTCTCATTTATTTCAATCATTTACTTCCATAATTTATATACAATATGTAAAATAGACATTTGTTCTTTTTAACTCTTTGTCTCTGACATTATCTATTACTCGTTCTGAGTTATTCATAGTGCCCTTTTTGTTGAATGCAAAAAAAGTATAGGTTTTAAACTTTAAGAATTTATGTGTTGTCAGGAAATTTTAGGCATGTGAGAAAATTAAACTCAAATATAGCCCCCCCCCCTCCCCAAACATACAATTTTTAAAAAGTCTGTTTAAAAAAATTAAAAAAAAGAAATCTATGTTTTAAATTAATGGTTAGTAAGAATTTAAAATAAAATTTTGGCCAGTTGGTGATAAAATTCCAAGTAACATAGAAATAACTTTGTTAAAGTAAATGAAATCATTTAAAAAAAAAAACATTTTACTCATATTTTTCCATCTATTAAAAAAGAATATGAAACAAGACAGTCTGAACAGTTTGTTCCCATATTATCAACATTAAAAAAAAAAAGAAAAAAACACATCATAATACTGTTGGCCAATATGCTACATCAAGAACATATTGACAGTAATTTGAACTTTTTGAATTGATCAGTTAATAAATCTGGGGTTTTGTTTTTGTACACATAAAGAGAGAAAGAAAAACAACACTATTTTCCACTTGAATCTCTAGAATGGCTGGCCATGTCGTATGCACTTTGGACTGTCTTTACAATGATTCAAAGTTCAAAACACAAGAATCAATTTAAAAAATTAATCAAGTAGTTACTATGGTTTATTGGTAATAAATTATTTTGTTTGGTAAATTGAACAAGGGAAAGAAATTGTAATAGACTGAAGCGGTGGTATAAGCTGAATTAGTTCTCTTTATAGGTCATAGTCTGAGTCTTAGTGAAATGAGAAATAGTTGAGACTATAGAAACAATAGAAAACTAAACAATTTTCCCTGTTCATAAGCTCTACACTAGTAGAGTGGTTACAGTTATGGTTTGAGAAACCTGAGAAGGCTTAAGCCATCAGTTTGAATTTAGGTTGTTCCCCCTTCTATTTGTTACGTTTTTTTTTTATTGTTAGTCTAGATCTATTACAAATTAAATTACGTGACTGATCCAAACTAATTGATACAATTACACTTAATTTAACATTTGTGTTTTCAAAAAGTATTTTTTTTTTATTTTCTTGTTTTACTAAGATATTCTATATTTTTGTAGCCTCTCAATAAAAATAAAAAAAAACAAGTTGTCTTAATGCACCAATAGCTTCTATTGTTTTGTCCAACAGAAACATTCACAATGTCAAGGTCCTACTGGAGACAAAGAGTTAAATGAACTCATTTGGTTTATATGTTTTATTGAACAACTTTTTTGTTTTATTCCACTGTAATATGTTGTTGTTTTATTTTCTTCTCAAATTCCAAGTTGTTATTTTTCAGTTGATGAAACCTTTACTCCCCCCCTCCCTTCCACCCCGTTCTCTTCACACCGTGATCAAATCGTCGACCACAAAACTCACTGACAACCACTAGTGTAGTCAAATCACCAACACTGCCCATTCTAGTTTATCGTCTCACTGTGAAATCCAGATGTTTCCTCAAACTATGCAACCAAGATTTCCTCTTTATTTGTTAAAACACCTTCAGCATGAACCAGAGCAGCGGCAGCAACTACGTTCTAAGTAGCCAGAAAAAAAACACACGAATATTTATCAAATGTAAAAGAGCAAATGTTTACAAAACCAACCAACTGAACCGATTTAAACGTTAAAGCCAAACATGCCGGGCCATGCTCTAAGCCTTGACTGAAATCATTGGTAAAAAATAAAACCTAGCACAATGCAGCCATGTTGGAAAACATGTTCAGAATTATTCGACTAGGATTTCAATTCATCATGTGCTGCTTCAAGTTTATAGAAATGTAAAGGAAAAGGTCTTTTTGATCAACTTAATGCAACATTCTCATGGCTACACATAATGCACTCGTCCCCTGTATCATAGACCTAGCTCGAAAACAACTTTTAACTACAATTTTGCTTTCTTGGAGGTGTTTTATGGTTTTTTTTTAGTTGTTCACAACATACCAGTATTAATTTTGTTTCGTTCCAATTTCTGTATTTAAAACTTTTGATTTACACTATTACTGTTGTAAAGAATTACATTTCTTTTCTTAGGCATTTACATGTGTTTTGATTTTGTTATATTTTTCCTTTTTGCAGAAGGATGTATGTTATAAAGAGAAATCAATGATAAAATTTTGTAAATGTATTTGTTCCATATCTGTGAACATGACCTGTCTTTCAGCATTTCAAAGCAAATCACACTTTTTATAGTGGCACACTTTCATTTCTCACAGTATTTTTATAGGTTAACAGTAGTTGGAAAAAAAATTTAAGTAAAAAACTTTATTATCACATTTGAATCAATGTCTGTATTTTAACTCTTTCTCTCTGTAATTATTTACCACATTCTGGTGGAATCAGCGTTGGTATCATCTGTTAGGAGAGTCAGAGTTAAAAGAAACTTTCCAGCATTTAAAGAAATGAAAGAAGACCAGCTACAGTATGCGAATCATAAGCACCATTTAAGAAAAGGAATAACATTTCCAAAACAGTACTTTTATTAGTAGTTAATTTCAATTTTTGTGTGTGCTTCAGTCATTGATAATTCTTCAAAAAACAATTCCCTGTAGCACAACTGTATAGAATTGCATGCCCTGTCCATCAAGCATTGTTTGTTTCAGTCATTAGTTGTACAGTAGGACACTTATCCTATGGCTCTGTGTTCAATGTAAACAATGTGTCCCTATAGACTTCATCTTTTTTTTTCTACTTAATTAGTTTAATCAAATACAAGTATCCTCATTTTTCACTAGGATAATATTGTTACTAAATAAGAATTGGTTGCTTAACTTTTCATATATTTTTTTGTTAATGTATTTTTTTCATTTAAAAAAAAGAAAAAGCTAAAAGGCTAGATTGAACATTATTAAGAAAAAACTTAATAAATATGTTTTGTTCTGCAAAATAGTGTTAATATCATTAAAAGCTTTTGGTAAAGATCAAGAAAAAACATTCGAAATAATGTGGACTCCACATCCAAATTATAAGATGATGACATTACAATAGAGTAGCTTTATAAGTTTACAGATTCTTAACTTATGTTTTATCTTTGAAGTATGTTTGACTTGTCCAACAGATCAGCTCCCGAGTTCAACTCCAGTGTAGGGGATTCGGCTCTTAGGAAAACACAATCACACCCGATCAACAGGGTGCACCATCTTAGCCCCTCAAAATCCACATTTAAAACTGTCGGGAGCCCCAAGCTGAAAAGTGACAGGTGCAAGTCTATACCTGGGCAGTTCCCACAGTCGTTAGTGGAAGGCGGGGGCACTGATGGAGGTGGTGGGGACTATGCTAACGACAAGGCCTCTTGCCCTAATTCCCCTCTGGATACCAGTAGAGACTTTCTGAGAAATCTCGTTGCTGATGGCAGTCTGAGGAAGTTCTCTGCTCCAGCAGTGGAGCCGAACAGTGGGTCTAGCTCGCCAAAGCCTAAAAAGACCATTTTTGACGGCTTTCGGAACACACTAGGGCGCAAATCTAAAAGTAACGACAGTAGCAAATCACAGACTGACTCACTCCCTCAGTCACCTACCACCTCCGTGGAAGCTGCTAACCTTTTTGCGTCAGACGGTGGCAACAACCTCGAGGCCGGCATGGCCACAGTCGAGACTACAGGAGAGGCAACGTCTGCAGCAACGGCGGCGACACCGGCGAATGTGGTGGCAGCGACGACAACCTCACTCAGCCCCTCGACAACTTCGAGTCGGGTAAGTGGACGCAATGTCAGCTGGTGATGGAAAGGGGAGGTAACTCTCTTGTTTTTGAGAAACAAATAGTTGCCACCTACTCGCCTCACTGGAGTTCTTCTTCGCTCGTTCGTTGGTTGGTTCATTCGTTCCTTAGTTTGCTGCATTCACTCGTGCATCATCCTCTGATCGGTTCGCCTGGTTGGTTGGTTTTTTTGCTCGTTCGACTGCTTGTATTATTATCTGTGCATTAATTTTTTACTTTCTCAAACAACCTCTTCATTCAACCATTTCTTCATTCTTTCCAACACATGAACTGTCAATATATATCTATACATATATGTAGTCTTTACACACCAGTGACTAACATAATATACCTAGCTCTTTTTTTATAAATTGATGTATACTTTAAAACTATATGATTGAATTCAATCAGTCACCTATTGATTTACTCAAGTTTAAAAATAAATCATTACATGTTCAGTACAAGTGTTATGAGAGCAGTTGCAGTAAGTATGAATGGAACCATTTTGAGCAAGAAGTTGAGATAATATATTGATATTTATACAAACTATCTTTGTAATGTATTTAATTCACATAGAGCAACTGGGCACAAGCCTTTAGACATCATACATGTCAATGAAAACTAGTATTCCATTCAAACTTAAGGAAGAGCCAATTCATAGAAGTTTTAAAATCTTTTTAGTCTAACTTATTATGTGTTCAATATAAAACAAACAACATATGTTTTGTGTTTAGCTGAAATGTTTATAATTTGGCTTTTAAATTTCCTTTCATACTATATATGTTGGTTTATTTTGTATTCATTTATTTTTGACTGATGATAAAGGCTTGTACTCCAATTGTTCTTTGGTTTGTTTGTTTTTTTTACTTTGTTGTTCTATTTTCTTTTGCTAATATTTGTATAGGTTGCATAATAGTTCCATATAATATATCCAGCTATCTTGTAAGACTTAACTTGAAATAGGTCATCATAAACTTGCATTTAAACTATATACACCAAAAATAATATGCATTCAGTAGCCATAGCTACAGGTGATTGAACATCTCTAAACAGTGTTATCTAACTTTAGGTGTTGTTTGTTGTATATAATTATATAGCAACCATTGTTGACACGTTCCATTGGTTCATGTCCATTGACTCCATGTTTTTTTTTTTTTTTTTTTTTTTTTTTTTTTGAATAAATTGATAAATTGTTTCTTGCTCAGTTGTTCTACTTTTCGATTTGCTTTCTGTAGCCTTTTTTTTTTTTTTTTTTTTTTGCTTCACTTCTTTGCATCTTTTAGTATTTATATATAAATAAGAATGAAGAGTTGATAGAAAGAACAATACATTATTTATGGGTTGATTCTTGCATCACTTGTATGTATGGGTTGTAGTCTTTATTTAATTAGTCCCTGAATAACTGGACAGTATACATATCTTTTAAAGTTATCTCCCTCCTCTCCGGTAAGGTCAGTGTAGCTGTTATCAATAGTTTTTTATTTTGATTCATTGTAAATACATAGGGCTACTTCTGTTTTGAATGGGTATGCCCAGATGAATTACTGGTGTTTGAGTGATCGTGTGATACAGCGTAAACACATGCTGCACACATCTTCAGTGCATCATTTCTTATTATGAAAGAGAACTCTGTCAGAATGGTAGTTGCCTGTGAGACATTTCAGTCAAACAATTGATTTACCATCGCAGTTGTTTTTTGTTTTTTTAAATCCAATTATATTGCATGCTGTTTGATTTCTAGATGTGCATTTTGCTCTATTTTAAAATTCATTATCAGTGTTTTGAAGAGTACAATGTTGAAGGTTATAAATCTCTACTGGGGTGTGAGAAGATTGTCCTCCCCTTGTATATTTTATGCTCAATTATGGTTCTTTGCTAGCTCTATTAGGGTTATTGATTTTCATATCCTGACAATAGGATTGAACATATATATATATACATACAGAACTCCTACTGTGAATAAGTTAATTCATAAAAAGGAACTATCACATAATTGTATAAATCAACATTTGGTTCATCATGATGTTTTCGCTAGTACAGTTATGGTTCAAGACTATAGTTTTGATGTCATACTGTAAAATATTCTGTAGATTTTTTTAAAAATGCTTTATTTATTTATTTATTTTTTGTTTAGGTTTGTTCTTGTAACAACAAAGTAAGGTCAAATCACTTGCAGACTTTCCATGCCCAGTATTCCTTCCCCCCACCCTCCCCTTTTTTTTTGTTGTTGTTGTTCAGTTTTGTAAATATAATCTAACTATTTGCAGAAGGCTTTTTCCATTTTTGCCTGTGGCCACTTTGAACATACCTGGTGCAACTGTTTGAAGCAGTTTGCCTCCCCTACCGCTGTTGTTTCCATTGGGAGTTCATCTTGGTACCACTGCTGGCACTGATCAGCCAGGACATTGTTTTCATTCAGTTTTTGAGTCACTGTTTGGCTACCCTTATACTTATTCTTTGCTTCAGTGGGAGTAGTTTTGATTTCAGTTCAGTAAGTTATTCAGTGACCCTGTAGAACTGTTTTATCTTTTATATAAAGCTCAGTCTACGTTGCATAGCAGGTAGCCACTTCTATATCCTAACATAGCAGCAACTTCTGTAACCCAGGAACAAGGCCCAGTGCGCCGTTTACGAGGCATGATCCCCTTACTATGTCCATGGCGTTTACTGCTGGAAGCCCTCAGACAGGACTTGGGGTGAAGAGCTCCCTGTCCACGCCTGTTTGTTTGATAAAAGCCTTTCCAACGATCTACAGGATAATGGCCCCTAGGCGCCGATTCCCTACTGGACTTTATCGAAGGTAGTCTAGCTAGTTGTACAGTCAGTGTTATCCTTTTCATAGTGAAGAATGAATAGAAATTAAGAATTATTGCTTATTTAAAAATAGAGAAATTTTGCTTGAAGCTATGCAATAGTGAAGAGTTTGATCATGTGGAAATGTTCTGATGACTTCTACATAATGTCATCACTGATCACGTTCCTCTGCAAGCCTTCAATAGCATAAATCTGTTATCCTTATTTCAATGACAAAAGATGTTACCCATCTATTTACAGCAGTAGTCGATTTGGGGGGAGGGGGGAATGTTTAAGTCTGCAAGCTCTTACAATTTTTTGTTTGTTGGAGGGATGTTACAAAAGTATATTTTTGTTCAACTTTTATAAATTTATCTTACAATGATAAAAGAAATTACCCATTTATTTATGGTGTGGGGGGGGGGGGGGGGAATTCTGTTTTGGCTTTTTAGCTCTAAGAACAAACTTTAAGCCAAGTATGCAGAAAAGAATAAACAGTTCTTTTGAGAAACCAGCTGAATCTGGTTTAAGTGTTTGTGTGAGTGTATCATCCATATGAACTCAAATCTCAGTGTTTGTAGAATACAGGTAAATTGTTTTCATTTCCCAGATTTCTTGCTATGCTTCTCAACCTTATTTTGCTGACGTGTGAACAGGTTAATTACCATTAGTTATCTCCCCTGGAAGAAACAAAACATATTTGGTTGAGAATAGAATTTTGGAATTCTGCTGTCACTGTCTCATTATCTCCCTTTAATTTGTGTGTTTAGCTAGGACTATAGTTAGGAGGTGTGGTGGCTGAGCTGTGAAGCGCTAGACCTCAGAACCAGGGGTCCTGTGTTCGAATCCTGGTGAAGACTGGTATTTTTAATTTCGGGATATTTGGGCGCCTCTGAGTCCACCCAGCTCTAATGGGTACCTGACATTAGTTGGGGAAAAGTATAAAGGTGGTTGGTCCTTGTGGTGGCCACATGACACCCTTGTAAACCGTAGGCCACAGAAACAGATGACCTTTACATCATCTGCCCTATAGACCACAAGGTCTGAAAAGGAAACTTTTATGACTATAGTTGTCATATCTCCATACTTAAATAGCTGATCATGTTGTTTGTTATTTCGCTATTGTTTAGATGGGGGTTGATTGACAATTTGCCAGGGGTCGCCTAAGACCATTGAAAATATGGATTGTTTTTGTCTATTCTTCTATGGCTGTGTGTGTATATGGGGGGGGGGGGGTCGCAGCAGAGTTGGGGATTGTAAAAAGAAAGGGTCGCCGAGCTTAAAAGGTTGAGAACCACTGGTGTAGATGAACATAGTTTTATTAGTTTTAAAATACTGAGAAGGCTACTCTAGGTAGAAGTATGTTGGGACTTTTCTTTTATTGTTTTGTGTCAACACTTTTTATTGGTTGACACATTGAGGTTTAACTCACAGACCCATATATTCATATTAGGCTGGACATTGAGACAATTTTCTGTAGTAAAAATTTAATATTCATATTTTCAAAATGGAAACTAAATAATTGTTTGAACGTGTTATTCCCCCTAAGAAAGTTAATGAGCTTTACTTTTAATGTTAAGAAAGTATATAATACTCTAATTATACTTCAAATTTTAATAGAGATAGCAATCACAGGTCTTTTATATTCATAATTAGCAGGGTTAGGGTTTATTTTATCTTTTATTTTATATTTATAGATTTTTTTCCTATCCATCATGAATATTTTTTCAGGCCTACAATCAATCTTAACAGCTCTAGGTTTTAATTAGTCTAGACTAGATCTACAGAATAAATATTTAAGTCTACACACATCTAAACTTAGATTTATATTTACATATGCAGCTTGTCCTAACCATTAATTTATATTTTTATATCTTGTAGATCTGGCTTATTATCTAAAAAAGTAAAGTGAAGTTCCCCTTTTAGACCTTGCGATCCATAGGGCATATAACATAAAGATTATTTTTCTGTGGCCCACAGTTAACAAGGGAGTTATATGGCCACCACAATGACCTACCGCTTTTACTTTTCCCTGCTAATGTTAGGTACTCGTTACAGCTTGGTGGACTCAGAGGTGCCTTCAAGATCTCAAAATTTAAAATCCCACTTTTCACCAGGATTCAAACCTATTACTCCTTGGTTCAGAAGCCATATGCCTAACTACTCAGCCACAGTGCCTCCAAGCTTATATATAGGCTGTAATTGATATAATTTCGTAATTATGGTACAATTAACATCTGAGAGATGTTTTTTTTGTATATATGGGTCTGTGATTTAGCTTTAAGAATAGACTGGGTTTATTGTTGCCTTGAAAAAACTTTCTTCTGATAGGCACAGAGATTACACCATTTGGGATTTCAGTATTTGACCTGTTTATAATACCAGACTCTGGAATATTGAACAAATATGCTAATTATAGAAATACTCATAGATTACTGTTACTTATTTTTTTACATTTTTTACTCTGATCTATTTGTATAAATACACTCTATCTAATGTTCAGTTGTACTTGGATTATAGTGGACTATTGATTAAAATGATGAAACCACAAGATCCTTTTGAATAGGATGTGCCCATGTCTATCGTTCTTGCACCAACGGAAAGGTGTTTCCCTTTCTCTGAATGCATTCACCATGTAAGCTGTGCTAAATCTTGAAAGGGCGTTCTTGGCTGTCATAGCAGCATGCTCCTCCCATGGCCCATATTTTTACATTGTACAGCTCATTGAGGTAAAAGTTGTTCTTTTTTGGTATGGCTAGAGGATTGTAGAATACAGATTATATGTCCACATTGAGAATCCATTTTTATAAACTTCATCAAACCCTGGTAAACATGATTACAGTCAACCCACCCCTTTTCATCCTTCGTTTTGTAAAAAATGTTGCACATAAACTTTGTTAGGTACCCAACAGTATATAGGATATGTAATAAATTATGTATAAACAATTCTTTCTCTATATAAAGTAGTACATTCTGGGTGCTCTAATGCAAAACTGTGCCAGCATTTTTGAAGATGCTAGTACAGCGAACAAAACTGACAGGATGTGTGTGTGTAAACTTGCAAAGAATGCCTGAACTATTTGTTAAGTCAGCTGTTGTATAAAGAACTGCTACCAAATCCACTGTATACTGACCATCTCTCTTTGTATGTATTTGTTGTTTTCACTTCTTTTTTTACATTTTCTTTTTGTAAATAAATGATTATGTTTGCTAAAGAATGATGTATGGAAGAGAATGTCTTTGTTAAGGTACATGTAGTTATTTCTTTGATCTGTAAGCTGTTTCCATTCTGTTGAACTTTTTCTAGCTCTTAACATCAAAGTTCTGTTCTATTGTTGACACCAATGTGAATGTTTCACACAGAAATATTTATTACAATTTTTTTTTTAAACAGCTTTTTTTGTTTATTTTTATTCATTTTGATTTGAATGATTCTGTTTTGACATTTCATTGAGCCAATGTTTCAATCTGGACTTGAAAAAAAAAAAAAGGAAATAAAATCTTGTCATTGAACTGAAGCGAGATGGAATCAGTTTTTGTTTTGTAAGCAACTTGTTGAAAAGATTGTCATTTCTATGTAAATATGTGTATAGAGTAGCGGAACTGTAAATATTGCTGATAGGAGAACACTCATGTTGACAGACTAAAGGAAAAAAAGAAAAATATGAGAATCATTTTTATTGTTTGGTTTAAATTGGTAATTTCATTGCAGTTACTTCATTATGACTCATTAAAAACATGGCTGCCTGTTCATGTCATATGCACTCTAGGTTGTCATCTTGAATTTCTTGGGTCCAAACGCGTCACCATCCTCCAGTGTTCTGCAGGATGTTTCAAAGAGTTCAGCCCTATTGGATTGCATGGTGTAAGAGCCACTGACATAGACTAGCTACAACTATTGTCTGGTCAGCACTGTGCTACACTGTTCATTTTCAATCTGAATTTCCAACAGGATTGATCAAATAAGCATCTTCCTTTTTAACCTTTGAATAAAATATACAATAAGATTAGAAGAAAATTTTTAAAAGTTGTATTTACCTAACTGTGCCAAATTAAAAAAAAAAAAAAGAGGCTAGCTCAAAAGCAGTAAGCCTCAACATTTTAAAACATTTGAACTAAATTAGCAGTAATGTTCATGGTTAAACTTGCTCAAAACAAGTTCAAAATATTTGCTTACTGCTGAATGAAAACATTTTCACAAGAGTTTTGACACAGGAGGCATGGAGGCTGAGCTGTAAAGTGCTTGGTTTCCAAACCAAGGTCCTGGGTTTGAATCCTGGTGAAGACTGGGATTTTTTATTTCATGATCTATGGGCGCCACCCAGCTCTAATGGGTACCTGACATTAGTTGGGGAAATTAAAGATGGTTTGTCATTGTGCTGACCACATGACACTATCGATAACCATGTGCCACAGAAACAGATGACATCATCTGCCTTATAGATCACAAGGTCTGAAAGGGAAACTTTTTGACACAGTCGTATTTATTTATTTAATGAAATTTACTTGACAGGTAATAAAAAAAAACTTAGGTCACACAAAATTGTAAAAACTTGCCATAAAGAATTAGAATCTAATTTCTGAAGGAGTTGAGCTAACCATGGAAACAACAGAACAGAGTTATTTAACTTTTTGAAAGCAGTGTAAACATAAAATACATTCAGTTGTCACTCTGAGACTGGTGTGAATACACAAGATCTATACTCTACATTGTGGCAGTTCTCAGTCAGTTGCCACATTAAGTAGGGATTTTCAAGTTCCTGTATTTCTTCTCAAAACACAATGGCTATGTTTGCACCATAGATGTTCATAAAAGCATTTTTAAAAATCATGATTTTCACAACAGCAAGACAATATACTACAGAAATATGTTGCTACATTAGAGGCTCTAGATGCAATGAAATCCAGTTCTATGTTGTAATCATGTTTCAGATGGAAATGTATAGATATGTGTTTGTTTTATACATAGAATTGTGTTTGGTTTATATTGCAAAGATGTTTGTTTGATGCATAGTACTAAGATGTGTATCAGCTGTATAATACATAAATGTGTGCTTGCTGTATAGTGCAAAGATATGTGTTTGATTTATAATGCATAGGTAAACCTATATTATTGAGCAAGGGTAGAGGTAGGCTTGTCAGCAAATATTGCAGCAATCATGATGGTAGGAAACTGTGTAAAATCATCTGTGTGGGCCTACTGCATCTAGTAACACACACTGTCTTACCTGTTTTACCCAGAATTCAGTTATTGTTCACAGTTTGTAAAGTATCACACTAGTAACTTAAGAGAATGAAGTTCAACTGTGACTTGTTTATGGCTAATGATAAGCAGTTGACTTGCAATGTTCAGATAAGCAAAACATGCAGAGATGTTGCAGATTAAACTACTGCACAACTTTGACTGGATGTGTGGTGACCAACTGTTTTGGGTTCAAATCCTGAAAAAGACAAAGATTTTAATTTTTGGTTGACTCTGAATCCATCTAGCTCTAATGGGTACCTGATAATAAAAATAAAGCCGGTTGGTCGTTGTGCTTGCCACATGACACCCTCGTTAACTGTAGGCCAAAGAAACAGATGACCTTTACATCATCTGCCCTATAGACAGCAAGGTCTGAAAGATGACCTTTACTTTACTTTTACAACTATTGACTGATACAGTGAGAAAGATTTTTGGTTGTTTAAACATTTTCATTTAGTTTAGGTAGACAAACATGACATGTTTCTGACCATCTGTGAACACAGAAAAGTAAATCAGTTCATTCAATAGGAACTGTAATATTTTAGTTTAGGTAGACAAACATGACATGTTTCTGACCATCTGTGAACACAGAAAAGTAAATCAGTTCATTCAATAGGAACTGTAATATTTTAGTTTAGGTAGACAAACATGACATGTTTCTGACCATCTGTGAACACAGAAAAGTAATCAGTTCATTCATAAGGAACTTTAATATTTTCTCCTATTTCACATACACTACTGGTATATGCAGTGAAACTAAATGCTACAAAGAACTTGCTTGATGGGTTTGGGTTTGTTTCTTTCCTTATTTTATTGACATCTTTTAATTTAAAAAAACAACTTCCATAGTCATGTTGGAGAATAAATAACCAGGGGATGGGATGGGCTGGGGTCATTTTATTTACTTTTTTTCTAGTTGGACGTTTTCTTTCAAAACAGAATTTCAAGTTTTTCTTTTAATTTAAAAAAAAACATTAAATATCAGTACCCTATGTGATGTATTTATGTTTTCGATGATGTCAAGAATACCAGTATTCAACAAATTACTAGCACAATCGCCAATTAAAATACTCTTGTGTGTGAACTTTTGTATAAAGTCATATTTTGAAATGTATGCATTCATTTTCTTGATTGATTCAGATACCAAAATGTCTGCATTGCAATCCCAGAGACTCTATTTCTTCTAAGCAATTTTGTTTTATTTATACCAAAATGTCTGCATTGCAATCCCAGAGACTCTATTTCTTCTAAGCAATTTTGTTTTATTTATACCAAAATGTCTGCATTGCAATCCCAGAGACTCTATTTCTTCTAAGCAATTTTGTTTTATTTATACCAAAATGTCTGCATTGCAATCCCAGAGACTCTATTTCTTCTAAGCAATTTTGTTTTATTTATACCAAAATGTCTGCATTGAAATCCCAGAGACTCTATTTCTTCTAAGCAATTTTGTTTTGTATTTAGATGATACTGTTGGCTGTTGACCTTCCATTGAAACCTCACATCTAGATAGTTTGGTAGTTAATTTTAAGCCCTATTAACCCTAGTGTATCAATACAGTTTGACTGATAGTATGTTTTATTTTTAACAAATAGAGATATTAAGATATAAGAGCAATATATTCAATTATTAAAAAGAAAAAAAAAAACAACTAAATTTAATTTCAATGCAAGAGGTGAAGGTCATTTGTTAATGGCCAGTCTTTTTAAAATGTGAAGCTGAAAAAATGAATGACATTGGTAAACATTTTTTAAACATATTTTTTGTTTCATTCACACACGATTGTCTCTTAACTCTTTCTCTCCGTAATTATTTACCAGATTCTGGTGGAATCAACGCTGGTATCGTCAGTTAGGAGAGAAAGAGTTAACATAGTCTTTGTCATTTATCTTGCATCATTTACCATAGAGTCACAGCACTAGCCATTAGTCAGTACTAACCATTGCTAACTTTATGTGTTACTGTGTACAAATTGCATGTGTATGTTGATTTTGTGTGTTTTCTAGGCATAATACTGTGCTTGCTTACTGTCTTACTGTGTAACTTGTAATACTTGTAAATACTTTTAAGTTTTTTTTTGTTTTGCACTTAGACTATACTGACAATGGGAGCAAGAGAGACAGTTTCACCTTGTGCTGTTGTGTTAGTTTCAATATTTATTTTGTAGATGTTGTGTAAATGACTAGAATGAAGCACTTGTAAATAAAGGGAGGCTGAGTGTTAAAATGCTTGGCTTCCAATCCAAGGGGTCTTGGATTCAAATCTCTTTGAAGACTGGGATTTTGAATTTCAGGATTTTCAGAATGTCTCATAATAATAATAATAATTATTGCTTTTATATAGCGCTGCTTTCATGCTTATAGCATGCTCAGAACGTTATGGTCCAATCTCATTTTGTGGACCAATGGGGGGAGGGGGTATCTAGGAGTAGGTTTTTTGTGCTGCCATTAGGCACTCAGTAAACACAACTCTGCCCGAGTCGGGTGTCGAACCTTGAGCCCCCTTCATAGGTAGCCAAGACAAGCCAAGTTAAAGCGTACTTAGCCTCTAGACCACTCTTCCCAACTTGGGTCCAACCAACTCAATGGGTACCTGACATTAGCTGGGGAAAGTAAGGGTGGTTTGTTGTTATGCTGGCCACTAGACACCCTCATTACCACAGAAAGACATGGACTTGCATCATATTCCCCAGAGATTTAAAGGTCTGAAAGGGGTACCTTAGAAATAAAATACAGTATAATATATGCAGTACTTTCCTAGGTCTATGACCTATGAGGACAGCACATCCCCATTACAATCTTGGAAACTCCTTTATGATGTTTTCTGGGCTTCTAATTAAAAGAATCAAACAAGAGTATTAATTATTGCAGCTCATGTTATTTCATTCATAGAACTCTTAATTGGGTTATGTAAACTTCATGTCAGGAATCTCTCTAATTAGGAGTGAAAGCAATTAGGTATTCAGAAGAAAATAATAACTAATTTTTTTAAATCAATAAAAACCATTCTTCATTGGATTTAGCTGGTGGCATTAAATTATTTGTGTTCTAGTTTTATTCTGCTAAAACTTCATTGATAGTTTTTTTAAATGCACTTTGCTGTCAAGACATTGTTGTTCAAATTTCTTTGGTAGAGCACATCATGCTAAAGATGGACCTGTGAGGGGGTAGAGGTGTCTGGGAGAAGGTTTCCAGCAAATAAAAATCAGGATTCGAACTGAGCCCCCTTTATTGGCAGCCAAGCATTTATACTGCTCAGACACACACTTTAGTGTTGTTTTTTTTTCATGAACTGGATCTAAGAAATGGACTGCTTATTACTGTGCGTCAAAATGTAAAAATGCTGCACACTGAATCCCACAATGTATGACTGAGATGTATGACTGAAATGCATGGCTGATATGCATAGCTGAGATGACTGAGATACATGACTGAGATGAACTAGCCACATCTCACATTCAAAGGTTTAATTTTATTTATTAATCCAAACATTCAGAATCATGAGGGACTAAAATAAGTTTTGATGTGACATACTCAAGAGCCTATCAGCTCCTATATTGATATTCTGTAGGCAAATGTATCTCTACTAAACTCTAAAGTAAAGATAAGTTAAAACCTTTATCAATCATTGGTCTCTGCTTTTGCTGTTGATATAATATATATATATATATATATATACAACTAATGGGGTTTAAAAAAGTATTGTAGGCTAGTAACATTATATATATATATGTATACAGGTTACTAGCCTACAATCCTTTTTTAAGCCCCATTAGTTGCACATTTTTATAGCATTGGGTTAAATCTAATTGGTGTGCTGAAGTAATGGCTCATACATTAAGAAACAGGACCAAGGCTCCCAGTCCATGCCTGTCCACTGAGAGAAATCCTTCTCAGTGGCCTGCTGCCCTAATGAACTTTCTCAAAGTTGTTCTAAAGATGGGAAAGAAGAATGAAATAATGTTGACATTCTTACCTAAGTTGTTTGATGAGTCATGGTGTCATCTCTGGGTCAAGCTCTTGACTAAAACCACCAACTCTTGCTCAGATCTAAATTATAAAAAAAAAAAGGAATGGTCATTGTGCTGATCACACCATGCCATTAGCTTTTTGCTAACAGTAGAGCTAAGTGGACAACTCTTGACTTCATTGTTTCTGTACTCCTGTGCAGAATATAAAGTATACAGAATAAGCAATTAACACTTTTGTCGTAACAGAATTACTTAGTGAACTATCGGCTCAAACCTTTAATAAAACATGAGCCTGCTAGTGCTGCTAAGATTCAAAGAATATGTAAGACCAGTTTTTTAACATTGTACTTTTGGCCAATGTTACAAGTACAGTTTTTTAACATTGTACTTTTGGCCAACGTTACAAGTACAGTTTTTTAACATTGTACTTTTGGCCAACGTTACAAGTACAGTTTTTTAACATTGTACTTTTGGCCAACGTTACAAGTACAGTTTTTTAACATTGTACTTTTGGCCAACGTTACAAGTAGAGTTTTTTAACATTGTACTTTTGGCCAACGTTACAAGTAGAGTTTTTTAACATTGTACTTTTGGCCAACGTTACAAGTACAGTTTTTTAACATTGTACTTTTGGCCAACGTTACAAGTACAGTTTTTTAACATTGTACTTTTGGCCAATGTTACAAGTACAGTTTTTTAACATTGTACTTTTGGCCAACATTACAAGTACAGTTTTTTAACATTGTACTATTGGCCAATGCTACAAGTACAGTTTTTTAACATTGTACTTTTGGCCAACGTTACAAGTACAGTTTTTTAACATTGTACTTTTGGCCAACGTTACAAGTACAGTTTTTTAACATTGTACTTTTGGCCAACATTACAAGTACAGTTTTTTAACATTGTACTTTTGGCCAACGTTACAAGTACAGTTTTTTAACATTGTACTTTTGGCCAACGTTACAAGTACAGTTTTTTAACATTGTACTTTTGGCCAACGTTACAAGTACAGTTTTTTAACATTGTACTTTTGGCCAACGTTACAAGTACAGTTTTTTAACATTGTACTTTTGGCCAACGTTACAAGTACAGTTTTTTAACATTGTACTTTTGGCCAACGTTACAAGTACAGTTTTTTAACATTGTACTTTTGGCCAATGTTACAAGTACAGTTTTTTAACATTGTACTTTTGGCCAACGTTACAAGTACAGTTTTTTAACATTGTACTTTTGGCCAACGTTACAAGTACAGTTTTTTAACATTGTACTTTTGGCCAACGTTACAAGTACAGTTTTTTAACATTGTACTTTTGGCCAACGTTACAAGTACAGTTTTTTAACATTGTACTTTTGGCCAACGTTACAAGTACAGTTTTTTAACATTGTACTTTTGGCCAACGTTACAAGAACAGTTTTTTAACATTGTACTTTTGGCCAACGTTACAAGAACAGTTTTTTAACATTGTACTTTTGGCCAACGTTACAAGTACAGTTTTTTAACATTGTACTTTTGGCCAACGTTACAAGTACAGTTTTTTAACATTGTACTTTTGGCCAACGTTACAAGTATAGTTTTTTAACATTGTACTTTTGGCCAACGTTACAAGTACAGTTTTTTAACATTGTACTTTTGGCCAACGTTACAAGTACAGTTTTTTAACATTGTACTTTTGGCCAATGTTACAAGTACAGTTTTTTAACATTGTACTTTTGGCCAATGTTACAAGTACAGTTTTTTAACATTGTACTTTTGGCCAATGTTACAAGTACAGTTTTTTAACATTGTTACTTTTGGTCAATGTAACAAGTACAGTGCTACAAGTTACACTATAGCTACTCAAAATCCACATCAAGCCCTTATTGTGTGCATAGGCTTGATATGATGAGAGAGAGTTAGTTTGTGTCAAGTGACATTTGCTGGCACACAGGATGATTTCCTGACAAAATGGCTGCTGTAGAGTAAACCACGTATATAATGTGTAGGTCACAAGGATTTATTCATTCTTTAATTTTATTTATTCTGTTTCTTCCTCACCCCATTTAATACTTGCATCTGTCTGTTAACCCAACTTGCTTCATGTGTGATTTAGAAGGCTACTGTATATTCAGCCACTGTACAATTAGATATATTGTACTCACTCCAGGATTGCCTATTGTCCGTAACTTTACTGATCAAGTAAAAATAATGAAGAGTATCTTAAATAGAATTAGATCAAGTGTTTAACTTTAAAAAAAAAACATGAAATCAATGTCATCTTAGTTGTTCAGATGTATTATCACAAATAGGAGAGGTTATTCTTTCTGAAGATTTTCTGATGATTTTTTAATTGATTTAAATTTGACAATGGAATTGTTTATTTTTTCATACAATATATATGTTTTAGCTGTTGTTCATTTGATTTGTTCATTTGGCAATCCTTGCTGTTCCCAAATGTTGCCCTTGATATGTGATTCCACTACGACTTTATAGTCAATGTATTTTTAATAACATCTTAACTATAAAGCTGAAATTTGTCCATGATGTTGACCTACGTCTATGACATCTCTTTCAGCCTGAGCTTCCAATGACCACTGGCCGAATACTCTTTGATTATCATGCGATCAAGGAGGATGAGGTGACAGTGTCAAAGGGAGAGCTTATCCAGATCCTCAACACCAACCACCAAAATATGTACCTCATACACCGACCAGCCAATCAAAACTCACCTGCTGCTGAAGGTTGGGTACCCAGCCATATCATTGGTCCAAGAGATGGAGAGGGAAGTCTCAAGTAGGTTTCTTTCTTTTTTTTGTTTTTTCTCAAACCTTTTTTGTTGGCAAACATTTTTATTGTAGAAACGCACACAATGAATTTCATAAATAAGTTAAAGAGATGCAAGAATGAAAGTCTGTAACTGAGAGATGCTTTTTCTCTATGAATATTTATGTTACATCAACATCATACAGTCATTATTATCTCTGCCTGAGGTTCATCTAGGTCATGGGCCATCAACCCAGCTTCCTTTAGGCGTCTCAGTCGGGGGTGAATCTTTCCAATTGTCCCCTATTTCTTACCCATCTTCTTGGCATCTGCATCATAATTGCTGGCCCATTTATTTCTGGGATTCCCAGGTGAAGGGTTGTTCTGTGATGTTGGATATAGGGTTGCTTGTTTATATATATGTACATATATATAAGCTACCTTTCAATATATAATTACATATTGAAAGGTAATCTCCTACTGACATTTATGTTGTTTCTATCATTGAAATGCTTAACAAGTTTGTTTGTCGAGTTTTTGGACATTCCTTCAGAAATGAAGATTATCACGTCCTAGCTCACACCTCCTGCAATACAGCAGTAGATGGTGGTAGATTTGAACTCAGGATCATGGTAACAACAGTCCAAAGCGCAGACCACTCGACTAATCAGTCTAGCCTGACTTCTCAACATAACTATTTTATGTTACAAAATAGTTTCGTAAAGATGTCTGACTTTTAAGTTTTGTCTTTGTACAGAAAAAGCAAACAAATGTTCAAAATCAAGAAGCCAATGTTCCGAACACCTCAGAAAACTGAGTTTGAGTTGAAAGAGAAGAAAGACAATGATGGAATGGACAGTCTTGAGAGAAAATCAAAGTCCCTAAGTAGAGACAATAAACCTAAAGTCAAGGTCAGCATTGTTTCTGTACAGTCTATATTGATATTGTGTAAATATTGAGCATACATTTAGTTCTTAAAAAAGTACAGAGCTTTGAATGTGGCTTTTTTTTTTAACATAAGACCCAAAGTTATTCAAGTCTAAAAAAGTTAAGTTTTTTAATAAAAGGTTTGAATGTTCTCAATCTTTTGAAAGTCATTGATAATCACAATTGACTATATTGGCACATGAAATGTGTAGGACGTAATTATCTTTTTTTTTTTTTAAGTAACGTCTGTAATCCTTAAGATAAGATATTGTGTGGACTGTGTGGTTCAGGGTTCTATTCTCATTTTTTTTTTAAAGTGAGATATTTGAATAATAGAAATTAACAAAATCTAAGCCTTTTAGTTCAATGTAGAGATTTCTATGTGATGGTAATCATATCTTTTGTTCTTAAATAATTAATGAACTTTTTTTTAAAGAATGAGTTAATTGAAAAACAAAAATACTTTAGTTTTGGGGTTTGTTTCTTAAGTTCTAGGTCTTTAGTTATGGCTGTTGATTTGTTCAGAATTTTAATAATAAATAGGTCTTTAGTTATTGTTAATTTGCTCATTATATTAATAATCAATAGTTGTGGGTTATTAATGTTGATTTCTTTATGATTTTAGTAACTGATAGGTCTTTGGTTATTTTTGTTGATTTGTTTATTATTTTAAAAAAACATATTGATAGATAAAATTGTCATGTGGTTTCTAAGCTGTTATATTCATGTTGTTTGACAAACAGTTCATTTCTGCTGAGCTTGGTTTTGAAGTGCCCCCCATCGTCCAGCAACCACTGACCAGCCTAACTGTCCAAGCAGGAGATACGGCCACACTGACTTGTAAGATTTGTGGGCGGCCTAGACCAGTGGTGACATGGAGGTACCAGGACTCAGCTGTGTTAGGTCCTAGCAATCGGGTGATGATGATGTACAATGAAGAAGGCCAGGCAATTTTACAGGTAATGTTTACATTGGGAGCGTCTAAATAAATAAACAAAATAAATAATAATATTCATATATTGTAGACTTTTCTAGCATCAGTTTTGTGCTATATATTTTGGCTGTTTATAATAAATGAGAGAGTGTTATGTTATGAAAATAGAAGAAAACTTAAGTATAATAGAAGTAAATGTTAGTTTATTTGTATTGTAAAAGAGAATGTTTATAATAAGAGAATGGTAGTATAGTACAAGAAAATGTTAGTTTATTATAAGAGAATGATAGTATAGTACAAGAAAATGTTAGTTTATTATAAGAGAATGATAGTATAGTACAAGAAAATGTTAGTTTATTATAAGAGAATGATAGTATAGTACAAGAAAATGTTAGTTTATTATAAGAGAATGATAGTATAGTACAAGAAAATGTTAGTTTATTATAAGAGAATGATAGTATAGTACAAGAAAATGTTAGTTTATTATAAGAGAATGATAGTATAGTACAAGAAAATGTTAGTTTATTATAAGAGAATGATAGTATAGTACAAGAAAATGTTAGTTTATTATAAGAGAATGATAGTATAGTACAAGAAAATGTTAGTTTATTATAAGAGAATGGTAGTATAGTACAAGAAAATGTTAGTTTATTATAAGAGAATGATAGTATAGTACAAGAAAATGTTAGTTTATTATAAGAGAATGATAGTATAGTACAAGAAAATGTTAGTTTATTATAAGAGAATGATAGTATAGTACAAGAAAATGTTAGTTTATTATAAGAGAATGATAGTATAGTACAAGAAAATGTTAGTTTATTATAAGAGAATGATAGTATAGTACAAGAAAATGTTAGTTTATTATAAGAGAATGATAGTATAGTACAAGAAAATGTTAGTTTATTATAAGAGAATGATAGTATAGTACAAGAAAATGTTAGTTTATTATAAGAGAATGGTAGTATAGTACAAGAAAATGTTAGTTTATTATAAGAGAATGATAGTATAGTACAAGAAAATGTTAGTTTATTATAAGAGAATGATAGTATAGTACAAGAAAATGTTAGTTTATTATAAGAGAATGATAGTATAGTACAAGAAAATGTTAGTTTATTATAAGAGAATGATAGTATAGTACAAGAAAATGTTAGTTTATTATAAGAGAATGATAGTATAGTACAAGAAAATGTTAGTTTATTATAAGAGAATGATAGTTTATTACAATCTGAAAGAGAAAAGTTCATCACAAAAGAGATACAAAACATCGATAGGAAAAACAAATAGACACAAAACTCTTTCGTTCCCCTGGCAATCAAATCATTAAATAGAATCAATCTGATATAAACTTTTCACATGTAAATTTTGAGTGAGTCTGGTCACCAGTGGTGTGAATGTATATTTTGTTTTTTTATAGTTATAATGTTGTGTTTGGTGTAATGCAGAAATTGTAAGACAAATTTCCTTATGGACAATAAAGATTATTATTATTATTATTATTTTAAAAATATTTCTCTTGTACTAGATTTCCAATGTGAGTGCAGCAGATAGTGGAGAGTATTCCTGTGTGGCTGTCAGTGATATAGGATCTATTGTGACAAGAGCAATGCTAACTGTGTTAGGTAAGACTTTATTTCTCTCACAGAGAACACTATGAGATGTATATATATTACATTTATACACATGACTGATTTCATCTGAACACTAAGTATTATTTATTTTCTATAAATGATCAAGTTTACAACAGCAGAATTTGACTTCAAAGCCAGATTTACCTAAGCGATGATGTTGCAATGGAATAGGGTGGCTAATTTGTTTTGATATTTTCCGAAGTTAAATCCAATGATTTACTGTATTACAGAGAGACTTATTTAGTAGAAGAAAGAACAGAAAACCTCTTTACAAAATAAAACACTTTTGTTCTCCAAGTAGAAATCTTGAAAAGATTGAACTCAAACTGTTAATACACAATATAACTTAATTTCAATAATAGATTCACTAAAGTAGACTTGAAATGAAGCTTGAAACTGAATAGACTGATCAGACTGATTTGTGAACCCTGAAACTAACTTGTCGCCTCTGTATACAAGTTTTAAAAATCCAATGTTCTTGTAATGGAAATAATATGAAAATGTTTTACTTCTAATTAACTCCACATGTTTATAATGTATAGAATTTTTAATCTTTGAGAAGCCAATCTACAAATAAAGTTTCTGTTTACACTTCTTTTGCAACCTTGACCCATTCACCATGTGACAGATGACCTTATCATTAACATATTTGGTTGTGATATTTACTCATTTTTTCAACTTTGGTGTACAATAAGCTGTAGATATTTTATATTATCCAAGAAATTAATTTTGATATTGTATTATTGATACTTGTATACCAAATTTTACAGGACAATCAACTTTTTCCCTATTGCCTTGCCAACCTGTACCTTCTAATGTTTGGCCTACTAATAAAGATGTTTTCTTCATTTCTTTAGATCGTCCTGGACCTCCAGGGCAGCCTGTGATTAGAAACCAAGTTGGCACGGCTGTTCACCTGGAATGGGCTCCTCCAGCCAATGCTCAAATGCTGCCCACTCTGGGCTCAGGCGTCCCAGTTCAGATCCAGGGTTACACCATAGAGTTTAGAGAAGCTGGTAAGCACACCAGTCTAAATTTGTGCGTGGGCTGGGGGTGTTTTTTTTTTGAGAACATTGGCATAGAGAGTTGCTGGATTCTGCTTTGAATGAGTTTCTCACATCAGCTTGGACAAGTAAATCAAGAGCATTTTGTATGGGGTCAAACAAAGTTTACAACATCCTCACCCTCTACCCACTTGTACAAGTTTTGTATTTCAACTATCCATTTGCTTATCATTGGTAGTTACTAAATAGTTGAAGTTTTAAAGTGGAATTACATTGTACTGACCTCTTTATTCCCTCCTACACTTTGTTCATCTGGTTTGTTTTTTTTCTTTTCATTATATCTGAAGTCAAATGTATTTGTTCATGTTAATTGAGACTTAAACTGCAATGATGGCTGCCTGGTCATGCGATTTGCATGCTAGACTGTTGTTCAGACTTAGCGATGGTCACAGGCTCAAACCATGCCTGCTCCCTCCCATTCTCTGCCATCCTGCAGAAGTTTGGATTAGGAAGTAAATTATCTTCAACTCTGAAGCAACATCTGAAACATGGGAAACCAAAAGCAATGATATCTTATATTGAGCTTTACTCTTTCCTGTCACTACTATAACTGTATGTAATACAAATCATTGATATAAGTAGCCCAATGTCCTGCTTCTAATACTAGAAGCAATCAGGAGTATATAATGAGTTAATCGACTGTATAAATCTTCACCTTTGGCGTTCTGCAATATTTCTTGTGTGATTCAGTTTCTCACCCAGTTAGCACCCATCAACTCTAAGTCTCTTTTACCAGTTCCTTTTAAGAACAAAGAATATTTCTAGCTGATATAATGGAATTAAACACAAGATTTAACTGTAGAGAATGTGAAGAGTTTTACAAGCTACTCAAGAAAGTATATGAAAGAAATGACATGTATACATGAATTAATTCACTAGTCAATGTCTCCAAATGTTGTCTTATAATGAATGTCTCTTGTGCTCCAGGGGCCACTATGTGGCAGTTAGCCATCCCCTATGTGCCCAACACATCCCAGGTGATTGGGGACCTGGAGCCAGGGCTGACCTACCAGTTCAGAATCAGTGCTAACAATGCTATAGGCATCAGCGAGCCTAGCAAACCTTCCCAGTATGTTGCTATACCCAGTGAGTATGGTAAGTACCAGGATCTAAGCTTTATAGCAGATTAGCTTTAGTGTATTACATGTTGCTATTAAGCGATGAATATGTTAAGTCTCTCTATCAGTTCTACATAAAAAAACTAAAGTACCCCTTTCAGACCTTGTGACAAATGGGGCAGATTGTTTAAAGTTTATCTGTTTCTGTGGCCAGCACAATGACTAAGGAGGTTCTAGCCCTCGAGTTTAAATTTAGGTCATTCACCTTTTTTTTTTATATAAATGCATTTAAAAAGCAATCACCCAGATACCCCCTTCTTTCTCTCCCTACCCATTTCCAACTGGTCCAGACAAGTGATAGGATCATAGCATATCGAGAAAAATAACAGCATAAAAATGGGCTAAACAAAAACAATTGGTAAAAAATATTTATAATCGCAGATTTATTATTGTTAGTCTAGAACTATGACAAATTTAATGACATGACTCATCCAAACTAATTGAAACAATTTCCAGAGCTGAGTGAGAGAGAAGATGCTCCTGTTGTAATGTGGAAAGCAACTTTTGAAAATGACTTTACAGACTTGGGAGAAATTGGAAAGTAAGAGAATAATGAGTGAATGTGTGACATTTTATTGACAATTATTTCATAGCCAGTTTGTTTTTGTTTTTTTTACCTTATCTAGTTCCATCAAATGACAAAAGTAGTTGAATTATTATCTGTGGGCGAGTGATAGTGATGAAACTTGGAATGTTAGTTCTCATTCAGATAAGCAAAGATGCTAAAACTTTTTAGTTAGTATAAGATTTGTATTCCTCCAGTGATAGGCAGCATTGGTTGACTCTTTCTCTCCTAACTGACGATACTAACACTGATTTGAACCAATTCAATTAAATTAATTTTTGATTTTATAATTTTTAATTTGTGTTATATAAAAAGAGCATGCATTCTTCTATAATTATATACGTAATATAACATTTCCTGATTACATACAAAAAAAGTTATTGAAGCTGAATCATAAAAGAGTAGTGAGACACAAATGAACAAAATGAATTATTTCATCGGAACATGGAAAAAAATTACGGAGAGAAAGAGTTAACATGTAGTTTGTACATCCATTTAGTAGATATAAATAGAAACTATTTCTGAAATATTCTGAAAGAAGTTGGGTTTTTTTAAATGAAAAGTAATTATAGTTAATATTAACTCAGCAAATTGTGTTTTCAGAGGGAGATTTTCTGTTGTCCACTGTTGTGTCCAGAAGTGTTCAGGTCAAGATTTGGCCTGTAAATTCATTACTAAGAGGCTGATTAGGAAGGAGGCAGTGGAGACAGAGTTCAACACATTGCAGAGTCTACAGCATACCAACCTGGTCAAAGTGTATGACCTGTATGAGACACCAGCTCACTATGTCATCATAATGGAGCTGTGAGTGAACAAGTTGACATTGACCTAATTAACATTGACCTATAATAGCTTACATTGACCTAATTTAAATGGGCCTAATTTTACATGGACCAAGTTGACACTGACCTAGTTGACACTTACCTTGTTACATGGATCAAGTAAACATTGACCTAGTGTACAGTTACATTGAAATTGAATCATTCAATAAGAAAACAGGTTCCATAACTTGATATACAGGAATAATAAACTAGGGCATGCTTGTCAACATTTCAAGCTCTCAGTCTTGTAATATTTCATCACTTGAATTACTTCTACCTTCCTTCTATGATATGATATAGTTCCCTGTCCATTCTTTAACTTCAAATGACACCAAAATGGAAGAAAAACTAGATGGCTAACTGGTCTGTTGGGTTCAGACTTGTCATGTTGGACTGAGAACTATCAACCCCTTCAGCAGTAGGTTTGGGACATAATAATCTTCATTTCTGAAGAAACATACACAAAAAATAAGCTCCTAAAGTCACTGATGCAATTGAAAAAAAAAAAAGTATCCTTTATCTTATCTTACAAAGTACATCAATGAAGATGATTACATCCTTTTAATTTTTAATTATTTTTATTTCCTTTTTTTTTTTTTGGGGGGGTGGGAGGGATATTGTCAACAAAAACATTTATATTTCGATGCATCAAGATTAAAACACCTTTTAAAAGATTTTGAGTTGTTCTTGTTAAGATTGCAGACAAAGAGTTTATATCCAATTAAAGAGTTTTAAAGATTAGTGTACCTTGTAAGCAAAGTATTTACCTCAATATTTGATGTTCACATTTTTCACTTAATGCAACTTTTCTCATTTGCTTGTGGAGTCTGTCATCTATTCTCATTTGCTTGTGGAGCCTGTCATCTATTCTGCATGTTATACATTTAGTTGTGTTTACTGACAGTTTGCTCTCTTTCTCTTGACAGTTTAACTCATGGTCGACTTCTTGAACACATCATCAGTAAACATCATTTTGATGAGCTTCAGGCAGCTGAGTATATGGCACAACTTTTAGATACCTTACAGTATTTACACAATTGCAGGATAGCACATCTTGACATTAAGGTAAAAATGTAACAAGTATGTTATAGAGTCAATATTTACACAACAAAACTTTTAGATGCCTTACAGTATTTACACAATTGCAGGATAGCACATCTTGACATTAAGGTAAAAATGTAACAAGTATGTTATAGAGTCAATATTTACACAACAAAACTTTTAGATGCCTTACAGTATTTACACAATTGCAGGATAGCACATCTTGACATTAAGGTAATAATGTAGACTCAATATTTACACAGCAAAACTTTTGGTTCATTCAAAACTTCAATGGACCTCATTCACCAATCGTAAACAAACAACATTTAGCCAGGTGGTGCTCTATCTCTTCTATATAATTTAGGATCTCATGTTTAATTCATGATGGTTGTCACCTGACAGTTTTTTTCATTGTTTTATCAATAAGATCATGTGACTAAATGTTGTTTGTTTACGATTGGTGAATGAGGTCCATTCAACTTGCTATCCCACCCTTGCATTGTTATTACTTCAATAGTTTAAATCAAAACTCCTGGGATATATTTGTGTTAAAAATGATTCAAATTCTAGAAGTAATAGTATTTTTAATGGAAAAAGTCTTTGTAATCATAACACATGCCCAGTGAGGATCAAGAAAGAAGTCAGTCTGATTGTATATTGCTTCCAAGTAGGGTGTTAGTGAAGTGGTTGAGCATCTGTTGCCTACTTGAAGGTCTCAGGCAGAGCCGGATTTAAGTATGTGAAGGGCCCCAACAATTTTTCAAAAGCATTAATAACAATCCACTTATGAAGGAAAATAATTATATCTAAAAGCTTGCCCATTTTTAGACAAAGATACAGAATTTTTGTCAATTTAAACTCTCTTTTTACAAAAAAAAATTTAATATGCATATTTTTAGTTTTAAAAAGTGTATATTTTTAAAGTTGTGGAGGCAAAAGCCCTTGACAGACGCACTGTCGTAAATCCAGAGCAGTATTGACTTATTCAGAGCGTGCTACAAGTGTACACTTCTTAATCAAGACATTTTTGCCAGCCTTAAAAATGTGGCAAAAAAAATAATTTTAAATTGAAAGTTTTTGACCTATCAAAATTTCAATATATTTTTATCTCTTTTGTGGAGATCCCAGGGCTGTAGCTCAGCCTGCCCTCCCTTAAATCTAGCCCTGGTATCAGGTTTGAATCCTGATGAATGCATCATAATTCGTAATTAGTGATCTGAGTTCTGGAAGGAAATTCACCAAGTATTAAGAGTTATCTGACCTCAACAGAAGAAAGTCAAGATAGTCATTGTGCATGTCTTATTAAATTTGTGTTAACATTTCACCTGTTATCTGTTCTGTGGAGCACTAGCTCGTGACGGATAAATGTTTGTTTTCCTATTGGGCTTCCAAGACATTCACAGTTCCTTCACTGAGTTAGTTGTTCCACTTGAATGTTTCAGCCGGAGAATCTGATGATTGAAGTGTCCTCTAACACCATGTACCTCAAACTGATAGACTTTGGGGATGCCCGCCACATCTACAACAACTACTACATCCATCCTATGATTGGTCACCCTGAGTTTACTAGCCCAGAGGTGGTCAGTGGCACACCTGTAGGCCTTTTCACTGATATCTGGTAAGTGATCTTACAATAGCAGCAGGCAGTTTAGGTACATCTAGCTGTTAGACAGTTTATGGAAGATGATAAATACACATATTGGCCTTGAAACAGAAATACAATAGGCTATACTATTATATATGTTCTAGAACATACAGGTATTTACCAAACAGAGAACTAATTTGTGACAAATCTAAACTAAAAGATGAATGATGTGTTGTAGATACCTAGCAACATAATAGATTGTCTACATCATATATTATGGGGCTTGGTGGCTGAGTGGTATATGGCTTCAAACCAAGGGGTTAGGTTAGGAATCTCGTTAAAAACTGTAATTTTCAATTTCAGGATTTTTAGGACACCCATATATGTCCATCTAACTCTAATGTGGGTACCTGACATTAGTTGTCAAAAGTAAAGGTGGTTACTTGTTGTGCTGGCCACATAACACCCTCATTAAGATCAGCCATAAAAACAGATGACCTTTACATCATCTGCCCTATATAAGTCTGAAAGGGGAACTTAACTTTTTTTATATCATACATTTATTATGCGTTGTGTATATAAAAGATGATCACTGTTTTGATTAACAGTAAACTAATGGTATACGGTATGTAAATTAATTGTTGTTGTTTTTTTGCCATCAGGAGTGTTGGAGTGTTGTTGTATGTGTTACTGAGTGGAGTCTCACCGTTTCTTGATGAGAGCCAGGAGGAGACCTGCTCAAACATTGTCCGTAACGACTTCTGTTTTCCTGATGAATACTTTGCAGGTATATCCTCAGAGGCCAAAGATTTGATACGCTTCATGTTGGTAGAGGAACAAAGGTGAGATACCGAGTAGTTCATTAGGCAACCTATGAAAAACAGTCCCAGAGAAAGATAAAGAACAAAATGTTTCTTTGAAGTTGTTTTTTATGTTATTTATCTTGTTATGAAACATTTTATGAAATTTAAAGAATTGATCTTTCAACAGTAGTGAACAGGACAGATTATTATTTACTATTGAACAGGACAAATTATTATTTACTATTGAACAGGACAAATTATTATTTACTATTGAACAGGACAAATTATTATTTACTATTGAACAGGACAGATTATTATTTACTATTGACCAAGACAGATTATTAATTACTTATCAAATTACAAAAATGTATAGCTGCTTGTGTGGTTAGCACTCCAGACTGTTGTCATCATAGTCAAGGGTTCTAACCCTGCCCATTGCCGTCTCCTGGCATACTGCAGTGGGTCTGGGCTAGGAATTAACAAACATCATTACTGAAGAATGTCCAAAACTTACAAAACAAACAACTGTGGTTTTTTATATAAGCACTTTGTTTCTACAAATATTAGTCTTTGCTTGATACCAATAGATAGGAATAATGGAGTAACAAAAGTTACAGGGTTTGTTGTTTTTTTCTATATATTTTTGGGATATACAGTCATGAATCCCATGATTTTTGTTGACTACTGGTAAATGGAAGTCTATTTCTTAGTACTTTTAGAAACATCCTTTGAAGACCAAGTGCCCATTTTAAGCTTACTTATTATCATTAAGATTGTAAAGATTGTCATTGTAGAGGCACATTTCTTATTCCATACGCTAGAACAGATTCATTTAAGTGCTCCTCTTCCCTATTGCCATTAGACAATGGAATGGGTTGCCTGAATCAGCCAGGAAAACCAACGACTTAGCATAGTTTAAGTCATTGATTAACATGCATGACTAGATTGACACATGAAATGCGTAGGACGTAATTATCTTCTTTTTTGAAAAAAAAAAGGTCTTAAAAATATAAGATAAGATAATGTGTAAATACTTATCTTTCACTGGTGAAGCTCAAATATCAGAACTATGGGCACAGAAAACTCCAGAGGAATTCATCAAACTCAAGAACCTGTATTAAGAACTTAATCTGTGTTTCACTTAGCTATTAAACATTAGTACTTTTAAGCTTGACAGTTTGAACATTTATAGGGATATTTTTGTATCATTAACTTGATTTTTTGTTTGCTTCAGTAAACGCCCAACTGCCCAGGCATGTTTAGAAAGTCCTTGGATTAAGAAAGCGTCAGTACCTCGTAGCTCCCCCATTAGACCCAAGCCTATCAACACATCTCGTCTTTCTGATTTTATTCAGCGACGAAAGCACCAGGTAGGCGATTCATTTACGATAATCAAAGTTGTGCTATTGCATGTACTTACGGAAACATGTAAATGTGTTCCAACACATAGTTCTAAATTCTAAACTTGAAGAGCAGAACCAAATTACTATACACACTCTGTATTTTGGGTGACAATCTCAATACTGAAATGAAGGAAGTCTCAGACATATTGAATACAAGGTATATAACCTACAAAAATACCAAACTATTTAACCAGTTAGAACATTGAAGATATGATAACATTGAAGTTTTTTAGATAGAGATTAAAACTGGGTGAGTGTAGGTGCTAAAAGGTTAAATATCTCCTTTCTAAAGACAACTATTCTAGAATTAAACTATGCTTTGTATTCCATTCTAATGGTTTTGTGTGTTGGTCATTTCAGAGTGATGCTTTTATTCTCAAGTCTTTGCCATAACAGGATGGAAATCTTTCTTGTGGCTGTGTCTGTTTTAATCTTCTGGAATGTTGGCAATAAGAACATAACACAGAGATGATATCTTCACTAAACCTGACATCTTCAATTTTATTCATGGCCAAAGCCACCACTTTACAGTTTCATGTGATTTAGACTTGAATTTATCTTTTGAACATCTATTATACAGCTAGCAAATTTTTTTATTTTTTTGTGTGTGTGGCTAAACTAAGTCTTAAGCTTTGAACTCTTCCATTGTAAATGTTGACCAATTGTAACTCTCAAGACTTGAATGACCATCAACTGTCAAACAACTGAATGTACTAGCTGCTTTCTCTTTAATGTTTTGATTTAAAGAGAATTGTCCAGCTAGCGGGAGACATGCTTGATGCCTTGTCTTAGAGAAGGCTTTCATTTGGAATTGGCCTTTTGAGAAATGTCTTCAAATAAACAAGAGGATACAATCTATTTATTCATAGTAAGTCATGCCAAGGAACATGCATTTGGTTATGAGAACAAATTAAGCTCTTGGCACCTTGTTTCTAGACTGGAATGTATGACTTCCCCATGTGCGCCAAAACTTTAAAGCAACCTACCAAATAAGCTTAGTCAATATTATATTCCTTCAAGGCAGGATGGCTTTTTTTCTGATAGGGCATTGATACAAGTAGCACACAAATTAAACTTATTCCTTTTTGGATATGGCAATCATTGGAATCACTATAATTTTAATCTAGCTAAACAACTGAACAAATTGCTTTCAATTTTGTGTGAAACTTTCCTCAAGCTTTCTTCTTCTTCTTGCCCAAAGATTAGTCTCATGGGATGTTGTTTTCTTTCTTCATAGAGCAACTAGGAGTAGACTACCAGAAACATAGAGGTCTTTGAAACTGTGTATATTAAGAAAGGATATGGGTGTATGTTTAGCAGCAAGTTTACAGACTGTCATGTATTAATTATGTAAGAATTATTGGAAGATTTCTTGTCTCTTAATGAAGAAGATGTTGTTTTTTTATATATCTATTTATATGTATATTTAAAATGTAAAAAAAATGTCATTTCATTTCATTTTTTAAATATGTTTATTAGAGCAGTAGATCCCATTCCATAAACCATGCCCCCATCAAATACAGTGGTTTCAGTAGCTTAAGTACAAAGAGCTTTTACAACGTATTGTAGCAGCAAGCCACTTTCGTAGTAGCAAATTGGGGTTGATAATTGACAGAAGTTGGGAACCACTGCATTAGAGATCTAGCCTGTAGACAGTTTGAACTAGTCAACTTAAACTAACATTTCTGTCACTTCTGTGTTGACCATTAGAGACGTTTCATTCTTTTGAAAGAATCTACTTTTGAATGTCATCAGCTTTCTACGTGTTCACATTTGATCAGTTTGTGGTATTGGCTGGTTGGTCAGTTTGTGGTATTGGCTGGTTGGTCAGTTTCTATCTTTGGTACCAACACTTTATATTTGTTCATGTTTGTATAAGATTGAAATGTATTGGTCACAATGTTAATACCATAATTCTGTCCCAGTTTGATCATATCATTTGGAAAGATACAAAGCTTATGTTATCAACTGTATGCACACACAACACAAAAAACAGAAATATTTGTTTTGTTTTCCCAAACTCAAGCATGTAGGTCTCTAGAGTAGCCTATAAATTCTTAACTACTGTGCATACATAGACTTCCTTTGAAAAGTTCAGCTTCAATAAGTCAGTAAAATAGAATTCATCTTTAATATGCTCCGTGGTAGATGATCAAGAATCTGAAAAGGAAAAAGACATAAAAACATTTTCTTTTATAAAGAAAACTGGTCTTTATGATAATATACACACACCAAGAGCTTTTATACTCCATAAGTGTATAATATATTTAAAAACAATATATAATTGATTTTAAATGAATAGGTGATTGTTTCAAAAGACCTTTTCTGAATACTGGGTCCATTTTAATTTAATGTGTCATTTTAATTTTGGATTTTAAAGTGTCCATCCAGATTTGATGCATTTTTGATTCATGGGTGATTTTTGTCGGAATATTTGACTGTCAATGTTTTGTTTGTAAAACTGTTTTACATGTTTCGGATGTTCCTTCAGAGTCGAAGATAATTTACTTTCTAGTCCAAACATCCAGCAGGACGACAGGAATGGCAGCGGGCAGGGTATGAACCTGGGACCATTGACAAGTCAGAATGACAATCCAGCGTGCATACCACATGACCAGGCAGCCACGCTGTACATGTACATACAATCATGTAGGTTCAACCCTAGGTGCATGTTATATTACTTTCCCCATGTAGAGCTAGAACTTGAAGGCTAGTTCACAATTTTGTTTTGTAAATATTCCTCAACAGGAAAGTTTCCTAGGCGTTATTTATTTTGATTGTCATTGAGATTTGAGATGACATGGTCATGATTTATATCACATTTTATATGTAATTTCTCTGATAGCACACACGTGAGAGGTTTACTTGATGTTCAATTTCCTGAAAGTAACATGAAACCTTTCGACAGTACTTTAATGTTTTATTCTGTCAAGTTTAGTCCACAGCCGTGACAGCTTTTCTATTGATAAGCATCAAACTTTTCTTCAGCATTGTTTACAAAACATCATTTTGGATTCCTTTAATTACTTTTTAGAGTATATGTAATAAGAAATAAAGAAACACTGAAGAGTAACCTAAAACAAGGCTTTATTAAACTAGAACGACACATGAACTGATGAAAGAGACTTAAAGACAGTAGCACACTAAATCAATGTTGTGAACACATTCTCACGGACGTTACACAAACATAAACAAATAGTAACTATTTCACCACAGTATATTTGGCTGTCAAGATAACTTTAAGATGTCTTCTTGAATAAACTCTTCTACACAAAGTGACCACAAGACTTGAGTGGCAGCAGTGTCTTTGATACACAAAAAAAAACATGACACAATTGTACACTTATAGTTTAGAAATATATTTGTTTTCAAGTTTGGTCCTTCACAACAGTTGGCAGTGGAACATAAAACTAATGTACTGTGTAGATCATAGAGACTACTGTTCAACCTATGTTTAATTACTAAATCAGTTTGCTAGTGTGAACCTTTTGTTAGTATTTCACGTGTACATACAAAACGTTTTTTTGTTTGTTTGTTGAAGAATGTGACTCTACTTTGTACTGAACCAGAGACCAAGGTTGTGTGTTTACTGTGTGGGTGTTTTGGGCTGTTCATCTTGCTTTATAGTTTTGGCTATTGTACTTAGTTTGCAGTGATACCAAAGATTTCTTTCATTTTTGGGGAATTAAAAACTAATTTTATTGTAACAAGGACCAATAAGGAAATTATTTTTGCAGTGGTGGAAGAGGGTTAATGACTAAATGCATGACGCATAGGACGTAATCATCTTCTTTTTTGAAGTAACGTCTGTATTATAAAAGATAAGATAATAATCTGCACTTTAAAAGTACTTTGTGCAAACAAGTGAATGAGAAAAAAAAAAGGTCACTATCAAACGGAAAAATATAAGAGACTCATAAATATGAATTCCATGCACATTAAAAAAAATATGATATCAAAATAGTTGAGTTTGTTAAAAAATCAACAACTCATTTATTGTTATAGAACCTTTGGAAATTGTTATGCAAAGAAATCAAGAGGATAAGAAAATAGTTCCTATGGTCTGAGGAGTTAATTTCTAATTTGCGTTCATCTCATTTTTTTTCCTACTCAATTATGTTCTTCTTACTGGGTGGAAAAGGGGGGGGGGGGTGAACACCCTATTTCCCAGTCCTCTGCATATGCCTGTGTGTGTGTTATTTGGCTTCTACCTCTACAAGATATTGAGCCACAAAGAGGCAAGGCATGATGGGGTTAGTAGTTATTAAGAGTTACATTTGTTTCAGGGATGTGTAGGCCTATTAGCATTGTTTTGATGAGCTGCAGACTCTTGTTTGATCACATTTTTTGTTGTTGTTGTTGTTTCTAAGACAACATTCTATCACTTCAGGGTTTATTATTGTGTTCTAATTCAAACTTGTTTTGTTAGTTTTGAAACTTTGATTGACTGATCAGTGAGGTACAGTTGTTGAATTTGAACATTCAATGATACTGTTCAAGTGATACCAGATGTAACATGAAGTGACTGCATTGCTATACATGCTTGTATGCCTACATGTCTGAAGTAAAGTGTTTGTAGGTTCACAGTATTCTTAGACTTGCAGATCTAGAGTACACTGTTTGCGGGCCTACATCTCAAGTACAGTGTTTGTAGTCCATTATCTAGACTTCACACTTTGTAGGTAAACATTTACAGTATACAGTAAGATATGTCTAGAGTAGGCCAACATTGTTACCAGTCAAACATCTAGAATACACTGTTCACAAGCCTAGAGAATAAGCATCAAAATGTTTCTTTTTTTATTTATATTTTATTCATTTTTACTTGTAAACTCAGAAAAGTTTTTTGAAAGATTTATCTAAAAGTCTATATTTTATACATAATTTGAGATTTGTCATATTTATGAACTTTGAATTAGCTTCAAATATTAGAGAAGTAATAGCTGTGTCTTTCTTTGACCTCAAATCCCTACATAAGTGACAAATCTATGCAGCTACATAAGTGTAAACTGTAAACACATCTACCCACTAGATTTTGCAGCAAGGAGTCTGTTGAGCTTCAGATCTTCAAGCTCCAAGTGGCTGTAATGTTAAACCAATTATACTTCAGTGGGTCTCAAACTGAAATTTTACTTGCAACTTTCACATCCACACTCTACTGGTAATCATTGACATGTATTAGTCACTTTGATAAGATGTTCACTGGTGATATTCTAGTCAGTTTGCTGTTTATTTCATTTCTCTTCATCAGATGTGTATATTGAGTCAGCCCAAGCTACTTGCGCTTCATAGTTAATTCACGTCCCATTGTTTTGTTTCTTTGAATATATGACAACACTAGAATGTTAAGAAATGTTTGCAAGACTTTCACCTGTGACTGCCTCAGTGTAGAACTAGCAGTCATTGTTTTCATATCAATTGTAATGTATTCAACTATTGTATAATAACAGGAAATTTTGTATGACTGTACTTTTATTTTCTACTAGTCTATTATTTGTTTTCCAATTCAACTTCTTGATGTACATTTCAAGCTCTAATTTTTGATCTATGATGGAACTGTTTTCTTTCAAGTTCTAACCTGAGTGCTTTTCTTATCAACAGAACACATTGGCATTTCTTTTGTTTCAAACCATAACCCATTTGTTTTTTATCATCAGCATTGCCACTAGTCATTGGACAAATCATTGCTAAATAAACTTTTTCAAGACTGACTTGGCTTAGCTGCTTATTGATCTAGATAATAATGGTACAGAAAGTATAGTCGTGTTCAACCTTGTTCAATCAAGAGTTTAATGAAAAATTGTAGTTATTGCAAATAGCTAATTTATTGTCTTGCGAGATTTGGTTTATTTCATTTCACAAGAATAAGTACAGATAATCTGAGAAGATAACCTGCCACAAGTTTGATTTGATTATTGATCATGTAGGCATTATTTAAGGCCATGTCGTGCCTTTTAATTTTTTAAGGGTTCTCTTCTACTCAGTAAATAGTAACTGATGGTTTCGCAAATTGCAATTCAAGAATTAAAATCACCTTATTTATAGTCCAAACATTACACATTTTAGTTTGACTTAATAAAGTGTAAATAAAATCTGTTGTAAATATGTGGGGGATAGACTTTCCCCCCCAAATGAATATAGTCGATTCTAGCAGTTCGTTTCTTTTCTGACCAGTTGTTCATGCCAGTAATCAATTACTCAAACTGACAAGGAAAACAAAATGGATTCAAGCATTGTATCATGCTCTTCACAACACAAATAAATAAAGAAAACAGTTGTAAGCTATTCATCAGTACACAATCTGAATCAGGAAACATGATTTGGCAACAATCTTTCAAATGATAAATTGATCAATGAGGTTTCAAGCCTGAACATCAGGCAGTGTCATGACCCTGACACAGAAAAATTTTGTCTGAAAACTCTCAGTGAACTGGCTGAATTAGAAATTACTGGATAGCTTATGGTGCATTTAATACAAATAGTTCATTTGTAGCCCCAGATCATTTAGAATACCCACCTCTACTCCAAACTGGTTTGTTTTAGTGGTGGAAAGGTTTTAGGCTTTTATTCAATGTTATAATTTGGATAGTTATTAAAATATTTTGACATTGAAATCAACAAAGTACACAATAACAACTTGAAGATCTAGAAATGTTGAGTGTATTTTGTTCATAGAACAAGATCAACATCTGCTCATGACAATTGACTCTTCAGTAAAAAGCAACAAAAAAAAAATATGTACATACAGTTTGTGTTGACCACAGAAAGACAAATCCATGAAATGCTTAAGTCACAGATAACAGAAGCAAGACCAACAGTCCACTCACATACACAATAGTCTCAGGTCCAAACACATACATCTCCAGTCTGTGCCCTAAATTTCTTGGAGCATTCACCTAACAAAAATAAATGATACAAACCCTTGTTAATTTTTATTTTTGGATGCCATAGAACACAAGATGTAAGATCTATTGTGTAGCCTGTAAGATTATTGTCTAACCAGTAAGATCTATTGCCTAGCCTGTAAGATCGCCTAGATTTATGTATCCAGGAAGAAATAAAGATTATAAGACATGACGAGAGAGTAAAATTATGTATACACTCTAGGCACATTAACTGTACTATTAGGTCTTGATGAGAAATTTTACTTTGTAAGAACCAATAGAATTCATTAAGCTTAAATACTAAAATAAAATTATTTTGTATACCAGTACATCCAAATCCTATACTAAATCTGCAGTTTGAGTGTAACATCAATCACTATTATACAAACAAATACTAACTACAAGCAGTACAAGCATAAAGTTGTAACCAGTAAAATATTTCTTTCATCCTATCACTGTCACATCTACTAAAATGTTGAAATAAACTTAGCATTCAAAGGCAAGGCAGCATTTTGATCATTAAAGGTAACATTAATGTGAAGACATCTCACCAGACATTCATATTCAAGACAAGACAGGAAAACTAAAAATGTCAGAAGAAAATGTTTCACCAGCAGACAATCAAATCTTGGTATTTACAAATAATGCCTTGAGTTCTTATGTACAGCAAATACTAGTTTACAATCAGGACTTGACAACATACAGCCAGTAGAAAACCAATACAATGCATTTCCAATCAGATGTCTTGAACACTTCACATTTGAACAGTATTAATCAAAACAAAAATATTACAAAGAAATGTTTTTTATCAATTCAAACACAAAGCAAAAAAATAGATTTTTTAAAAATTATATATTTTTTTAACCATTGCCAGAAACATATTCAAATTTTCTTTTAGGGTAATTTCTGATAGTGTCTACATTTAATGTGATTGTATTTCTCATGTTCACATACTGAGATGCCACTTCTATCAGGAAAACATACACAAATTATGTACATGAATATCATGATTAAAAAAAAAAAAACCTCAACACATTCTGAGATTTGTCTTTATGACAGTTGTAGATTTCAAACCCTAACTGTCTTTATACTCAACATGTACAACAGAAAAAAAAAGGGAGATAATTTGACATGAACAAAGATAACCAAGAGAGATAATGTCCTCATTCAGTCTGATGGTTTGTAGGAAAAATTATTTGAAGTTTTACAGACTTAGCTATAGAACTCTACCTCATTCCATTAGAGCAGTGCTTCTCAAACTTTTACTCATAGTGCCTACTAAACCATACAGATTCCACCCTCCAGTAATGGGGTTAGTATGATGCCCAATAGTTTTCCTGCATCCTGAACTTAGACATTTATTCTCCAACAACAGTTTCTCCTAGTTTGAAGTCCAGATGAAATCAAACTAAATTTATATGGGGGGTAGGAAGTTTGAGAGACATGACATGTAAATGTTTGAGAATCTGAGAAAAAAAAATACCTTTAGAAAGTAGGGGTCTAAATGACAGCACAGAACAGGCAACAGATGCAGTCCTCATGACATAGTGATTGAGCAGTTAGAAGAGGCAACACTTCAAAACCAAGTTCAGGCTCTAAATGGTAGTACCCCACTAATTATGGAGAAAGTATTGACTTAACAAGGCTTCTCCTGGTGCCCAACTGGTAGAGAAGACACTTAAGGAAGCAATACCTGAACCCCCGCCCCCTCAATGGACCATTTTATGAAGGACACCTGCACAGCTCCATCGTGCATAGAAGGATAATGACAGGTAAATTTCCTTTCAGCGTTCGGCTTTGCCTCTAGCCTGAACATCTTGGTATACAAGCCCCTGGAAACAGAGGTGCAACAAATTTGCATTTGATTGGATCCTTTTCAGACAAGTGCTAAAACAGGCCCTCAAAAGAAAGCTTCTGTTGCACTTGAGTCTTTGACTCAACTCGTACAATAATTACATGTCTTTAACAGACTAATCAGAATGTGGAAAATTAGGTGGGGGAAAAAATTACCACTAGAACTAGACAGGACTAAAGTAAAAAGGCTGACAACTTGATTTGTCTAATAATAGATTCTAAAGTCAAACCTCATAATAAATATTATATTATATACCAGTATTTACTGATTCAAAAGTTTCATACAATTTCAGTATGAATAAAACAAGGCTTAAGGGTAACTACATCATCTCAGTACATCCAACCAACACTCATAACTTTTAGACTAAATTGTGGAAATGCTTTAACACAAAATAATTTTTAAAAACACGCACTAAAAATAAAACAACACAAAATACATTAAAATAATTAAATAAAGAAATCATTTTTAAGAGAATAAATATTTGTGAAGTGTGATGTTATCTCCTGATTCCTCCCCTGCCTCCCCTGACTACAGCTGCCATGTTGGCTGTGTTGTTAGTGTTGTTAGTACCATTCATTATGTTGCTACGCTGGGATGGTGGACGGTGCTGGGGAGGCGGTGCTCTCTGCTGGTTGTAGTTGTTTTGACCATTTCCTGCAACAAATAAGTGTAAGATTTCAGAATGGTTTAATAGCAAAACTAAGATTTCAGAATGGTTTAATAGCAAAACTAATACACAAAATAAAACAAGTATTTCATAGCTATTATTAAACACATTAGCTGTGTAGGCTTTCAACTTGTTATTCAAAATCCTAACTTTAAAATGATGAGGGGGTGAGCTTCAAGATATATACTATTTGTTAGCTGTGATCAACAATTCAAAAGAGAACAAAATTCTAATTGAAAACTTTCCTTTCTTGTAGGTTACGTATCTTTCAAGGATCAAAGAAAGTTTCTAAACCACAGAATATAAACATAAACAACTACACCACTATACTGGTATCTAGACAGAATGTATAAATCAAAATTTTGGACTGTCATAAATTCTAACATTATTACCTGACTGTAAAGGAGCTTGCTGTGGTCTGTTTCCCTGGACCTGAGCCACCTGACTCAGTTGACCATCAACTTTGGCACCTTGGTTTCCCTCCCCTTCTGTTGGAGATTTTCTTTGTGAAGATTCCTTGAAAAAAACAAAAATGAAAATGAAACAAGTAATAAGAAAAATTATTTTTTTTTAAAACAATTCTTACTCTATTTTTTGGGAATAGGCTCTGATCAGTTCTGAAGTCACCGGATTGGATCTGGTCAAATCAAATTGAATCTAGATCAGATGTGATCAGATCTACATCAGGTCAGATTGGACAAAAAGAAAATGACCCATATGGGGATGAAACCCACAACAACATCTACATTATTGGTCGATACAATCAACTTCAGATGTATGGTGGCTGAGCAGTCACCATATTCGAAATCTGGCAAAGACTGGAATATTTTCACTTAAGGATCTTTGGGCGCCTCTGAGTCCACCCAGTTCCAATGGGTACCTGACATTCATTGGGGAAAGTAAAGGAACTTGGTCATAGTGCTGCCTACATGACACCCAGATCATTAACCGTTGGCCAAAGAAACACATGAACTTTACATCATCTGCCCCATAGATCACAAGGTCTGAAAGGGAAACTTTTTTTCTTTTTTCAACTTAAGGATACTAAATGGATGGTTGTGTTGTCTTGTGGTTCAGGTTTCGGACCCTGTTATCAGCCACTCCCCACCACAGGAGGTTTGAGCTAGGATGCAATGATCTTCAACTCTGATGGAAACATGCAAAACAAAACAAGTGTAGCCTGACTCTGGCTCTAGAAGGAGAAAAGGAACTGTAACATTTGAACAGTGATTGTCAGTAATGTCTACAGACAGTTTAATGGCTAGCTCAACATGACCAATGAGTTCTGATCAATAACACAATATCCCTTCCACCCACTAATATAGGACTAAAAACAAGCATTTAAAAATGAAACAGAAAATAAAGGTATGTGTTTTGTATAATGTTACAATCTGAGCAGTTCCCTTTGCTTTAGTATATTGTACAAAGATTTAACTTCTTTATAACCAACAGATTATGCATTACAATTCTCAAGTCCATCAGCACAATTGGAATTCTTGGGTTAAAAGTCTGGCTATTATATAAAAATGTATTGAAAGTTCAGTGGAGTAGCTAGGGTGTGTGGGGGGAGAATTTGAAAATCCCACATGAGTGTTTTTTACATAGAAAATTTAATATTACGCAAAATGCAGGGGCACCCCCCCCCCCAGGAGGTCAAGGCCCCTGGGCCTCCAGATGATGAAAAATTCCTAGCTACGCCCCTGTGAAAGTTCTAGAAAACAAACTACTTACTAATTTTAAATATTCTGGATTGGGTTCACTGAAGTTTGGCATTTCTATGAAATTTAAACAAAATCTGAAATTGTAAAGAAAAATTAAGTTGTTGTTTTTTTGGTAATAGTACAGAATAATATTGAGTTAAAAGTATTGTATTAAGTGAAAAAAACTAAACAAAATTAGAATTATTTTATTGAGTTCAAAGCATTGTATTAACAGAATTGTTACGCATTGTTGTATTAAATGAACACACTCGCATTGAGCTAACAACAAAATTAAAATCAAAACAAAATTCACTTACTCTCCTATTTTCAAAATTTCTCCAATTTTTCCTGTATACAAAGTTAGTGAGCCTTTCCACAGTGAAGCATAACTGGAGGAAAAAAAAAAGTCTCAGTTCTTAAAGTTATCACACTAAAAAAAATAATTTTACAGAACTTTTTAATATAAATAAATGATTAATTATTTTTTTTTACTTTTGATTTCAGTAGAAATGAATCCATTTTTATATTACTGTACCGTACGCAAAGAAATATTTTAGAAAATAAAAAATCGCAGTTTAACTTAAAAATGACAAACCTACATTGATGTTAAAATAACAACCAATTACTTAAGACCATTCAGCAAAAAATTTTTTTAATGCTTTTTGCATAGCACACCTTTCATTTTATAGCAGTCTCAATGTGCTATCTATGTTTTAATCTCTTTTGTGGACCAGTGGAGAAAGGGGATATCTGGACAAAGTTTTCCGTGCTGCTATTAGAAAACACAACTTAGGTTGAGTCAGAATTCGAACTGAAATCCCCTTGATAGGTAGCCAAGCAGTTTATGTCACTATGTAAAAATTAATTGCTATCTTCAACTTGCAATGAACAGCTTTGATCTATATGAAAATGCACACATTACTGAACAATCAAAGTTCAAAATCTAAATAGCTTTGATGAGCAGGAAAAGTGACCACAGTATCCAGTTCTACCAATATTTTTGTTAAAAGAGAGTTGTAGGTAGTCTCCCAAGTCTGCAGATGGCTAGCAATTTCAGGAGCAAGTGTTATAGGTTCTAATTTTTTAAAATTGCTTTTAGTATAAAAAGTGCATTTCATGCTCAATAGCTTGCTCTGTGCACTATGAGCCAAACTCTTTCGTGAATCTGCAGTGGTAGAGGGATCTGGAAGAAGGTTTCAGATCAGTTTAGGCACATTTTGAATGTATGCCAGTCTGCCCCCCTTGATAGGTAGCCAAGCCATACATCTCACCATTTCTCATCTTTATGAAAAGCAGAAAATGTAGTGATTTTATTTTTAAAAAATACCAAAGATACTTTCATTTAAAATTTAAAGTTATTAGACCTAGGGGAAGGTAGTTTAGATTTTTACAGCACATTTAACTAAATAGACATACCCTCTCAAAAATTTACAAATGTCCCCTGACTGTATCACATGACCAGCCTCATCCCAGACTGACACATTCATGGAGCCTGTCTTGTCTGCCACTTTACAAGACCTGACATCATGTCCATCTTTGGTTCTTGTTGGTTTGCCTGAAATCATTCAAATAAAGCAGCTTTCTTTGATCTTATCAATTACATAGTTCTTTCGAAACATAATTACATCCTATGCATTTCCATGTGTTAATCTATTCATGCCTTTTAATAAGTGATTTAAAATCATCTAAGTCATTGGTTTTCCCTTGGCTGATTCAGACCTGTTCCATGCTTTAATTGTTGTCCTAGCATATAGAATAAAAATGTGCTTTTATCTTTGTGTCTTTTTGAGTATTTATTATATTTTTGTATAAATTGTAAGTAATGGTTCAGTGTTTATATATATTATTGCTACTTTAATTTTGTAGTCTTCTGTGCTGAAATGTCTTTATATTTAGTGATTTTACTAATTGTGTTTACTCTAGTAAAATGTGAATATTCATTTGTTATTTAATTGTTACATGGATAATTCCATCAAACACATGTTTTTTTTACAATTATTTAGGTGTATAAGATTTGAGACATATGAAATATACTGAAACAGAAATAACTCATTCCTCAATGTTATGTTAAAAAACCTTAACCAGTCGAACAAAGGTAAAATTATTAACAACTTTAGCTTTATATGCAGGTTTCGTCTTGAGAGGAGACATATTTTAGAGGGAGGTTGTTTTTTTGTTTTAAAAAAAAAAGGCTTGACGCAGTAAAATCTCTGACCTTACCCTAGCCCAGTAAAATCACTGACCTTACCCTAGCCCAGTAAAAACACTGCCCTTACCCTAGTCCTGTAAAATCACTAACCTTATCCTAGCCCAGTAAAATCACTGCCCTTACCCTAGCCCAGTAAAATCACTGCCCTTACCCTAGCCCAGTAAAATCACTGCCCTTACCATAGCCCAGTAAAAACACTGACCTTACCCTAACCCAGTAAAATCACCGACCTTACCCTAGCCCAGTAAAAACACTGACCTTATATATATTATCTCCCTATATTTCAAATAAAAGCAGAATTATTTTGCAACTATGACAAGATGATGGTAGCATTGACCCAGTAAAAACACTGACCCTTTATATCTCCCAATATTTCAAATATAAGCAGAATTATTTTGCAACTATGACAAGATGATGGTAGCATTGAGTAGCAGTTATTTTTTAAAATTCTTTTCTTTACTTACCAACTTCTAAGACAATAAAAATGATGTGTAAATTCTTCATTCCTGGTCGAATATCTTTTAACGACAGGTACTGCTGCTCAGGAACAGTTTTACCTCGATCTACTTGCATCATCATCTTTTTTTACTTCTGCTTAAAAACAATCTGGATGAGAAAAAAAAATCATTATTATATATTAAGCCACTTTTTATAGATTTTAAAACAAAAGGGGAAATAAGAGTTGAGAACAGTGACATCCAAACATAAAGCACTGTGTGACATATCATGCCCCCATGATGCAGAACTATCCAATCACTCAAACATCTGTTCACAGTGCAGGAATCTGGCATATTAATTTTTTTTTAATGTCAGGAAGAAAAATATTGGATGTGATGTAATGTCCATTTTGGACATTTTAATGACCTTCTGGCATCACAGGTTATAAGTGTTATAACATTGTACGTTCAATCAAGAATTCAAATAGATCTATATAAAGTTGATCTTAATAGTAATAATAGCGCTATTGTTATGGGACTGAATGGTGTTAGATTATTATCCATACATGTCAAGAAAATTATATTTATCATAAGTAAGGCTATTGACTATTGATATATATATTAATAATTAATATATATATATATATATATCTTACATTTTAATAGTGATGAATTAGACATTTAATATTATAGATCTACATTATGATTATAATTACAAATTATGACTTAGCTTTTGTTTTTAATGTTAAAAATTTATATACATCTAAATCTATTTAATTATATAATATATATATATGATTATATAATATATGATCATTATAAATATAATATATGATATGATAAACGTTTTTCTGCCTTTTTATAAAAATGAAACTGGTGTAGATTGTGTAGATATGTATATAGTATAATATACTATAATATATCATATAGACTATAGAGTCTAGACTCTAGATCTAGTAAAATCTAGTAGACAATGGACTAGTCTACTCCCTAGTTAAAGTTACTAGATTTCATTTATATCTCGTAGAAGTGGCTCTATAACGCTATAGATTTATTGCGTTAGACCTTGTTTGTAACAATAACGAACTTTGGCGAAGTAAAACCATGTTCTGATACCATAAATAGAATCGACCTCTTGCGGAAAAATTCGTAAAGCAGTGTTACATTTGCTAAGACGGGAAAATACCCTCTATAAAGAAACCTATCTATATCTATAGTTTTTAACTCATTTACATGGCTATAATAAGGTAAAGGTTTTTAAAGAAAAGATTAAAATATAGACCTAGACTAGGTCTATATGTTCAGTACCTAAGTAATTTACTTGCTGCTAGAAAAGCTTAAAAATAACGTTACCATAAAACACGTTTAGAAAGTATTCCCGACTTTTAATAATGACAGTTCGTAGTCATCCGGGCACTTTGATCTGAACACAATTTGCCGACATGACCCTCTTAGGTTATTAAAAATAACAACAAGGGGAGTGCATGCTATTTTATATTTGTGTCCATTAACAAGTACTTCCCTCCCTTATTGTGTAAGGTTGAGGAATCCCAAAAATACACTACACGGCTTGATCACTTTATAATATTGCATGATTAATAATGATTTTAATTATTTTTTTTTTAAACGAGACACAAGACATAAAATAAATTTAGCCAAAAAAAATAGGGTCTTTATTTCATTTAATTAATTTACAACACAAAGAGGTGCTTCATTAATTTAAATTTCGTTTTTCATCAGCTGCTACCACATTCAGAAGTATTAGAATAAAGAATATTTCACTATTTGATTCCCGCCATTACAATAATTAATCTTACGCAGAATAAGTTGTCAATGAATATGTAAATTTGCATGAAGAAGTCTTGGACACGTTACGGAGATACAGACGAAAGCCAGCATATCACATTCAAGTTTATGGCAAGGGTCGGCAATCTTATGAGTCGGAACAGTCCAAAATTTATACAATTTCAAGGTTTTGTTAAACAGCAAACAAAATATTTTCTTGCCAATCCCTTTATCATCACCTCTAGTTGGTCACGAGAGTGGTAGCAAAGCTTGTTTCCTTGGGAAGATATATATGTGACACAAAGTTTAACTTGTGACGTGTCTTTTATGTCGCAAGACTCATCTGTGGCAAGTGATAAGGCAGAAGAAAGTTGAATTCTTCCACTTGCAAAAATGTTACATTTCAAGACACGGGGGAGGGGTGGGCTGAAAAGCGAGTACAAAACGCGGAGAGAATCGGTGCCTAATATTCAGAGCGATTTTTAAATGTTTGTTTTTATCGATAAAATAAATCATATTTGCGTATGTAACTAAAGAGCCGCATCTTAACATCCAAAGAGCCGCATGTGGCTCGCGATCCGCATGTTGCCAACCACTTGCCTATGGCAATCTTTAATTAATAATAATTAATGTGTTTTTTTGGTCGAAAAACGAACCGTTTATTTGAGACGTTGATGCCACCTAAGCAGAAAAAGTATATTTTTATTGTAGGCTTATGACATCCGCACGAATATTGAAGAACGCTAACATATTGAAGAACGCTAACATATTGAAGAACGCTAACATATTGAAGAACGCTAACATATTGAAGAACGCTAACATATTGAAGAACGCTAACATATTGAAGAACGCTAGTTAATCGCTACGGAGAGAAACAAAAAAAACCTAAATGAATTACTATCATTTGTTGATTTAGAAATAGATAACAGGTTTTCAACACATCATGTTGTTGTTGTTGTTGTTTTGGTCCTATCTATTTTTTTAAATTTCATTTTCATTTTGGGGCCACCAAGCTCATTTCACTTTGGGCCTCATATTACCTAAGGCCGGCCCTGTCTCACAACTAGACAGACCTATTTCTCTTGTAAATGAGATTCATAACAAACGAATATTCACATTTGACTAGAGTAACACCTTTAGTAAAATCACTAAATTTAGAAAGCCTTCAGGACAGAAGACTTAAAGGTAAAGTAGCAATTATACATAAAACACTGAACCATAATCTTCAAATACAAAAACAAAATTTAATAAAATACTCTGAAAGACAAAAAGATAAAGGCACATTCCTTGTTTCATATGCTAGGACAAATTTGTACAAATACTCCTTCTTCCCTAGTGCTATTGGAGCATGGAATGGGTTGCATGAGCTAGCCAGGAAAACCAGTGACATGGTAGAATTTAAGTCATTGGTTAATATGCATGACTGAATGCATGACGCGTAGGACGTAATCATCTCCTTTTTTGAAGTAACGTCTGTATTATATAAGATAAGATAAGATAAATGTAAGTCTTGGAGTTTTGCTAAATTGTGCGATTTTACAAATGGCGTTACTCAAATAAGCCTCAAGAATCTTTAGGGAGCTGTCATTCCTCGGTCGTACAACAATCAGTGGATTCTAGTGAAACACTGTTTATTTAAAAGCTTATATTAACTCTGTCTGTCTGTCTAGTAAAAAGTTTATACACGTTATATCTCCTTCACCCATTCTCGGATCAAGCTGAAACTTCGCACAATTATTAATTGACACAGACAAGAGAGGAATCATTTTTATTTTAAAGTAACCGAATTAATTACTTGTTAATCATTATTTTATTTAATCTTTCTCTATGGCCACCTTCAGTCGCGAAGCGACTATGGATCATCTCATGGTCGCCCACACATCAGTTCCCCCCACTCCACGCAGCTGATGTATCCAAAGGAACGGCAGTGCCGATACAGTTTGGGGTCAGCGGCGTCGCAGGTTCTGCCAGAGTGTAGCACTGGGTGCTGCAAACTGCCTTAGGGTCGCCAGCTCCTGATTTGTTTAATAGCAACAAGGGAAATTAATACTTCAGTATTCACAGATATGGCTAAAAATTTTGGGTTTAGTCCCCTTAAATAATTGTTAACGCCATTTCTCTCACGCATTCTCCGATCAAGTTGATACTTTAAACAAATATATGTTGTAACTTACAAAACGTGAATCAATAAAAGAAATACCCAATTAGTCAATTTATTATTGGTAATTAATTATGTTTTTTTGATATCGAATAAGGGATGTACATTATTGGTAATATAGTTTTATTGGTAGATATAGTTTTAAGGATGGAGTTCTTCCCATTTAGATTAGCTTTGGTTTTTTTTAAAGGATTTTTAAAAATATTTTGCTTGTTTATGTAACTGTAGAATCTATTTTTGAGAGACATTTCCATCCGCATGTAAAGCAGATTATTGTAAAACTAATAACTTAACCCTTTAGACGCGTGTGGTTGTTTAGCCTCTAAACATTAGAATTATAATTCCATTTTGTATGCACTTAGTGTAAAAAAGCTCAGCACTTTAAGGGTTAAACATACATTTAGGAGGGAAAGTGCCAGCAAGAAATGAATGATATAACGAAATCTACGTCCGCTGATCGTTTCCAGCCATTTACCCCTCTTCAATTTCCCCCCCCCCCCCAAAAAAAAAAAAGCCAATACCAAATTTAAGAGAACGTTCTTATAAAACTGACTTAATTAGTATTCAGGTCAGCATAACAACCAGTGATGTGAATATTTCTGCTTCCGGTGGAGACTGCGGCGAAAGTCCAAGTGGGTGTTGGTGGCGATGAGGGTTGGGGCGCGGAAGACGGGGGAGGGAAGGAGCAAAAATAAGTGGGAGTGCCATCAAACGTAGATGCCGGTCTAACGATTTGTAAATAGTACAGTGCATAGTAAAGTGCATAGTGTACAGTTTTTGGCATGCTTGTTAAATTTCAAACAAAATGTGACCTCATTTTACTTTTTTTTTTTTTAGTGTTTTACATATTTCAGATGTTCCTTCAGTACTTCAGTTTCCAATTTAAAAAGTCAACTTCATTTCTTCTTTTTTTTTTTTTTTTTGTATCATTTCGGTCATGTGTCCCGCGACACGAGTGCCGGGAATTAAAATGGCCTGAATAACGAATAAGGTTGGACATCACTGTTCTAAAGACATCTCATTTCCAAGATTTGAACTTTTAAAAAAAAATTCATCTTTCATTCTGGACTCCTTCGATGAAGTCCAGTAGGGAATCGGCGCCGTAGGCGCCATTATCCCGTTGATGGTTAGAAAGGCTTTTATCCAACCACCAGGCCTGGACATGGGGCTCTTCACCCCTGTCCTGTCTGAGGGCCCCCAACGGTAAGCGGCCATATCGGTTGACTGGGCAAAACCGGGCCGTGCCGTGTACACAGCGCCCCGTCCACGCTCTACTACCACTCGCTATAAGTGGTCGTGAACAGTTGCTAACTGCGGGGAGCTTGTCTCATGTTCCTATAATGTAACCGCCACAATTCCGTGCGAAGGTCGCCACTCCAGGCTCCTGGTACTGATGACGACCCCCTTGTGGAACGGCGTGGCGGACTTTTTGGACTGGGTTGCAGGTTACTTGTTCCATCCCCACCTCGAGTGAGATTAAAAAAAAAAAAAGCTCACCCAGGGAGACCTGCTAGAAGGCCTGGTTCGCTACTTGTTCTTAGCCTATCCAGTTCCACCCCTGGACGATTCCACGGAGGCGCCACGCTGAGGCGACGGGTAGCTGGAAAATCCTCCGTTCGTTCTGGACTCAGAAGCTGCCTGGCTTTGTGACATGCACGAGTTCGAATTCAGGTCGTTCACCTTTTTTTTTTTTTTTTAAATGATTTTGAAAACCAATTAAGGTAAAAATCCACCTAAATATCCCTTTCTTTCTCCCCCCTCCCTCCCATTTTCACAACTGGTCCAGATTAGTGATAGGATCATAAGCTTAAAGCTTGAGATAACGCCAAACAAAACAATCGGTCAAAATAGTTCTAATCGCACAGATTTATTTGTTGTTGGTCTAGATCTTAATATTAATAAAGCTTATCCTCGAGTCCGAAGATTAATGTCGAAAGTAATTTTTCCCTACGACCTATATATTTTGCCACTACTAACGCAGGCATAGCCATTGTTCACCGCTGGTCGATTTAAATTTTCTTTTCGCGTCTTCGTCTGTCCTCGGCAGCTGATTTTCTTTTAGTCTCATATGTTTATCCCGCGGCAATTTTGAGTGACCTCCAGCTGCCTCGTTCTGAAGCCGAATACAACCAGGTGCTCTCTTCTGTCAGTTCAAGCGAGTTGGCGCCTAAGCTGGTCTCTAAAGCTTTTCCGTGGAGCAGATGTTACGTCGACCATCTTTCAGCTCACCAAAAAAGACTGCATTTGGCATACGGGATACGTGCCCTGCCCAACGTAACTGTCGGACCATTAAGTCCCTCTAGATCTATTAAAAAATTAAATTATATGACTGACACAAACTACTTGATACAACTACACTTCGTATAACCTTTTTTTTATAAGTATTTATTTTTAATTATCTAGTCTTTATTCTAAAAAAAAAAGACATAGGCCTACATGATACATCTACTATTTCTACTAAATGAATAAAATAGTCGATATTATAATTATTTTGTTGTTATTGATATCTAAATGCAAATCTAGGTTAGGGTTTTGTTGTCGTTTGCTTATTGGAAGAATTTTAAGCGCGACAGTATTATTACGAAGGGAGGTAAGCAATGACATTTAAGAAGATTGCTTTCTTACAAAATGCTCTACTTTGAGGACCAGGAAAACAAGCTCGATTAGTTTCAATTACTTTTGTGATACCACTGTCAACAGTTCGTGTGTACCACTTTGAAATAAAAAGTCAAACCTAGGAACACAGATGCAAGAAATAATAATCTCGATTGCAAATTGTCGCAGAAGTGAGAGAGAAAGAAATATCGGTAATGACCTAAACTAAACATAAACATGATTGTGTTTTATTTTCTTTAAAAGCCAGGGAACAGTTTCTGGCAAAATGTCGCAACGGTTTGATGCTGCAATCTTTTGTAATTCAGACGATTCTTTCTAATTAAATAGACGAGGGAAAGGGTTAATTTTAGGAAGACAAATTAGAAGAAATAAATGTCAACCTTTCCGATTTTGCTTTTTTTTCGAAAAAAAAAAACTTTGAGCGAATCTCTTCAGAATCTAAAACAATTTTACTTTTTTAGGAACCAATCGTTAAATATTTAAAAAAAAATAATAATAGTAGATTGTAAATAAAAAAATGCCTAAATAATTGTACAAAAAAAAAAATTATAGAAATTTCTAACAAAAAATACATACATAAAGAGCAGAAGTGATAAAAAGAAAACTTCGTAAAGAGAAGAGTTCTCAAGGGGAAAAGACCTGATAACGAGAGAGACTTTCTAAAAAAAAAAATTTCATCAAAAGAAGACAATAACAATCCGTAATACCGCAAATGACACAAATTATTAAAAACAAGGAAACTTAAGGTATCTATGTATATTTTCAAAATAAACTTTTAGATTGAAATGTGCTTGTAAATGTAAAACTAAGTTTTTAAAAATAAAAACAAGAAAGACTCTTTTAAAAATCCTTTTTTTTTTTGTAAACAAGCGTCTCTGTATCACTTAGTTTGGATCAGTTATCTAATTACATTTAACACAAATCTGGACCACCAATAATAAGCTGTAGCATTACAGTTTTTTTTACCAATTATTTTTGTTGAGCGTAACACAATAATTATAGCTTTCTCACTGCTCTATGGTCATATCACTTGTCGAAATCAGTTGGAAAGGGGTAGGGGAGAAAGATGAGAGCATCTCTCTGAATGTTGCCGTGATCGCTATTTTAATGCATTTATATATTTTAAAAAAGGACTTGAATTTCATCTCGAGGGCTAAAGTCTCCTCAACCTCCTCGGGGTGACACTAACCACTTCACCAGGGAAGTCCTTATAAAAATACAAAGTTTTATAACAACAAACTAATTGGTTAATTTTTTTTAGTATTTGTTTAGTCAGGTAATTGTGCACATTTTAGCTAGATCGGAGATTGGGTGTTGGCTAAATAACGTGTACATACTCTATAACTGACAGACAGACAGTCTCAGACAGAGTGAGTTGATATAAGCTTTTGTATAAATAAAGTTAAAGTTTCCAGCTAATTGAAAGTTGTACCAGTTATCTAATTACCAGTCCAGTTATTAAATTAAAAATGCAACCTTATGTAGTAAAAGTGCTTGTCTGAATTATTATAACTTTCGCATAACGCTAGTGGCGTCACTAAGGTCTTGCTATTCGGTGCGGCTTGCACCTCCTAGCGACGCCACTGCATAGTGCATCTTTTTGGTTCTCTTCTCTAGCATATAGTATTTTCAGTGCGCTTTGGCAGGGCCGGCCCTAACTATTGCGGGGTTCTATGCCTAACGGATTGTGCGGGGCCCAGTCTAGGTAGAAATAAGGATAATAAGTGAAAATTAAGATTATGTATTTAAAAATAAATTCGTCTTTGCATTTTATTCATTTAAATCAAGTAAACTATTAAATTAAATAAAGTATTGGAACTTTTGATTAAAATTCGCCCTATTATTTCATTCTTATTACATTCTTATTAAATGAATGCTGACAATGGTGTTTTTTTTAAATCTCGAGTTTGGATTGGCGTTTTCTATATTGAATGACATCCTAAAATGACAATTTTGTCCTTTTTGACTACTTTTATTATTATAAGTTTTCAGGAGATTTTATAATTTCAGGATATTTCCAGGAGCTTACAGACTCTCATCATGGACTTGTTAACCAGAGATCAGACCACCACCTATGTGCCGCCAAATGACGTCATTAAAACCAGTGCGCCAGAAATGAAGGTAAACTACACTATATTCTGCCTGTACAGCGTGGGCTCGGCCAATGAGAAATTGGCGCTTCAGATCATGACTTGTTACGCCAACCCTGCACTAGCTATTGTGGGGTTCAGTGCCAACATGCTCTGCATTGAAATTCTTCGACGCAGTGGCCTGAGAAAACCTTCAAACATATTTCTCCTGAGTTTGGTCGTAGCAGACAGCATGAGCCAGCTGCAGTCCATGAATTTCGGAGAGATTCTGATGTTCTGGGGCCCAGACCAAAAACACTCGGAACTTTGTGGCTGGCAGTACGGGGAAACGGTAGACTTCTTTCTGTTTGTTTCCACGGTCGTCATCTACGTCCTTGGGGGGCTCGGGGGCTGCGTCAATACCTTCGTACCTGTTTTGATTACCGCGGAGCGTATGATCGCGGTTTTCTTCCCTATTACCTTCAAGAAAATCGTCTCTACAAAGACAGCAGTTATAGCCGCGTTCATCGCGTACGCTATCTGGATCCCATGGGTTCTCACGTTTTCAGCCTTGTATCAGTTCTACAGGATTCCTATCTACAATAAGGACTATTATTCTTTTGTGGCGTTGGGTATGAAGTACTTCAAAAACAGACCTTTATACGACTTACTGAACCATTACGTGTTTCAAGTCTTTTCCAGCTGGGTTCCAGTCGCCATTGTCTCCGTGGGCTGCACTTTTATCGGGGTGAAGGTCTTCTACACCCTGAGACTTCGTAAGAGGATGACTTCTAAAAATATCTCCATCCACTGGTCACCCCGGACAACTAGAACCTTGCTACTGACCTGCCTCGTCTTCACCGTCACTAATTTATCGATTTCTTTTCTGAACTTTTACATTCTGTCCGGGTTTAAACAGAACATATGGTTCTTGATTGGTTCAGAGATCACCTATTTCATTACATTGATTGGGTCTTCGAGCAATTTCTTTGTGTATATCACGTCGAATAGAAAGTTGATGAAGATATTTCTTGATATTATCCACTTCCGTAAGCACACGTCTGCACTGTTTTGAAACGCAAAGGTTAAAGGGTTACTGATAACGTTATTTTTGTTGGGGCAGAATATGTAGGTCACAGCTGGGGCTGCGTAGCCACGGGAAATACTGCATTCCTCATACATCTTCGGACCCAAAGAAAAGCCTTATTATTATTTTTGTTTAGCTATTTTTAATTTTAGATGTATGTCATTGACCTAGTTGTGTAATAAAAACATTTAAAATATTTTTCAAATAATAAAAAAAAATGCTTATATTGCTTGAAATGGCATCAATTATTTTGAAACAACCATGTAATTAGTTTTTAAAAGGAGAGACTAACCATAAGAAATGTGAGCGATTGGAAATATTGTTATTAATTGTTTTTGTTAAAGTGAAAAATGTTCAGGCTTATAGTATGCGCCATGGTCCTATCACTTTTGTGGACCTGTCTATTGTATGTCTTATTTTGGGGGGTAGGGGTGTTGTGGGAGTCTTTGGGAGGTTTATGTGGCTTTTTCAAATTTTTTTTTTTTTTTTTTTTTTTTTTAAAGTTGCTTGAGTCTTATTTTTGAAATCGAGGTCTCGTGCTACATTTGTCAGTTGTTGTATATTAACCAATAATCCATTTAAGTATTTATAAAAAAAAATTAACTGTTTTATAGTTACTTAAAAAATTTTTTGCTACACAGGACTTTAATTTTTCTAATGACATGTGTGGTGTCATCTACAATGAATAATTTGTGCAAAGTTTGAACTTGACAGAAGGGAATAGGAAGTGGGAGATCTAACGTAGACAATATCCCACCCAGACAGACAGACAGACAGAGTTAGTTGTCAAATTTGAACTCTATCTAGATTAACGAATATATTTTTTAAAAATAATTTTTCTAGTATGCCCGTATATACATGTTCCATTGGATAATGAAGGCCTAGTAATAATGCTAGACATTCTTTTATTGTTTTTTCTGGTATGCTCTTTTAATAGGTACGTACATATGAAAGATTTTGATTATTGAAACATGGCTTTTTTCATACAAAACTATTAACAGTAAGCATTTTGGTGTATCCGGTGTACAAAAAAAAGGAAGTACTGATAAGCTCAAAGTTATATGATAAGGTTTGTGCTGTTTGTTCCAATTTTTTAAACTCTTTTGTTTATATCACACACACACACACACACACACAAAAGCAACTAACAAGCGGTAATAAAAGATATTTGATAGGAAGGTCAACTGTCAAATTTACAGCTCAATTCTTTTTTATTTAGTTGTCCATAGTGACTTTCATTTTTGCACCCCAAACATCGTATATATATATTTTCGAGAAAATCCCCAACAAGAAGCGAACGAAGACAAGACGATTTTGGTATAAATATGCTAAATACATAGACCTATATTTTCATCAGCAATTTATTGGATTTCAACTCTCTAACACGACATTTCGTTTTTTATTATGTTCTGACTCGTTTTAAATGCATATTCGTTATATATAATTTAATACTTCTGAATTATTAGAACAAAAAAAAAAAAGAAAGCCCACAAAAGAGGCCTAATGCCCAAGGATTCCTATGATGATTAAGCTAACATTGAATTGCGCAAATCCTGAGGTTTCCTTTAAAATATATATATATATATATTGTCACAATCATCAATTGTGGATGTCAAGATCTATGAAGATGCTATGATAGATGTCACGTTGAAAATTATCTTGATCTATATCACACCATCAATGATCGTGATTGCCGAGGATCTTGAAATCGTCTTTTAATAAGATGATCGAATAGAAGTAGCTAGATCTAGTTGATAATACGATCATTCAGAATGTTGCCAGTTGATAAGAGGATCATCTAGAAGTTGCCAATCGCTAAATCGATCTAAGTATGTTACTATATTCAATGAAGAAACTTTTCTTCGTCTAAAACAATTACTTTAATTCAGAACTTGAAAAAGCTATTCACAAATAATTACAATGGTTAAATGTACTTGAATAAAATAACAGATCTACACAATAATATAATTGAGTTCTAATACAAAACTCTAGTACATGTTCTCACTAACGCGTTCATACAAGACTGACTAAAAATCTAGAACCTTTCCCCGGGTATAGCGTTGTCACGTGTCTAACGCACCTCGTTGCAGTGCCAACCAGTAAATGCAGCTCAATGTACAAAAATTAATATTTCAAAACCAATCACATTTATTCTGACACATAGCCCTCCGCGTGATGGAATTTCCCGAGGTCGCTGACGAGCTAAATATAGATACTGTGTACGTGACATATATATATATAATAATATATATAGACTATATCTTTAATTATGTCATATATTGTAATTACTGTCACACAATGTATTACTTGATGATTTCATTAAATAAATAGGCATGTATCTACAACAGAGGACAATAGAGAAAAAAAAGTGGTTCCAAGCAGCTTCAAAGTAAGCTCTCATCCTTATCAAACTCCTCTATTGGCAACATGCCTGTACCCTTACCACCAGCACCAACTCTAAGCCAACATTGAAGTTCCGCACCAGTCTCCTGTAGATTTTCCTGTTCGTTTTATCATCTAGAATCTAGGGAGCTACTACGGCGAATGTTAAGCCTGGAAACTTCTTTGCGATGACAGCCATCTTGTTTCTTGAAAACTGTATGCCTAAACATTAAGGGAAAACGTCACTTGGAACAAGTTGAAATATAAAAATGTACTCAACAAATCTGAATGAAAACTCTCTGCTGCAAGAGTATGTAGGATCCTTTCTTTTCTTTCTTCCTCAGTCCTCCTCTTTCCTTTTAAAATCAAGGACATAGAAGACATATGGGGTTAAATAAGCGACGCATGGTTCATTGACAGATTTCAGTCATATACCCAGTCTTTCTCTCTCTCTCTCTCTCTCTCTCTCTCTCTTTTTTCTCTCTTTATCTTTCTCTCTATTACTCTCTCTTTCTTTCTCTTTCTCTCTTTCTCTCTCTTTTTTTTCTATCACTCTCGTTTTCTCTTTCTCTCTCTCTCTCTCTCTCTCAACATCCACTTCTGTGAACCACAAAACAAATCGAAAGACTTTCTAATATAAAACTGGAATTAGTATTCAGGTCAGCATAGAACCCAGTGACGTTGAAGGTTTTCGGTGCTGGATTGTATAAAAAGATGAAAATTTGTTCCGGAGAGAAAGAATATAGACTCCTGATACTTTATACTCCCCTGCTTCATTCATCCTCAGCCTCTCCGTCATGGACGATAACCTCCAACTCATAACTAAATTAAATTGTTAATGTTAGTTTTTGTTTTGTTTTGTTATAATAGACATACTCTCTTTGAACAATCCAAGGAAGGTAACTGCACAAAACAGCTTGTTTTCCTTGATGCTTTTTTCAGAGGCTCCTGCAAGGGGAATAGACGCTATTAGTTTTGTGTGGTCCTTCCGTCCTTGCCGTTTAGATCGCAGTGGGCCCCGCTCTTTCATAGGCCCCGCGCTAATTCTAGGTCTAAATTATTAAATTAAAACATTATAACTTATATATAATAACAGGGTTCCGCGGCTTCCTCATTTTCCAGGGGCTCTCGGAGATCTCCAGTATGCAAAAAATACAATAGAAAAAGTCTTGGAAATCTTCCGAAAACTCATAAAAATCTGAAAAATAGACAAAATTGGGTTCGAATCTTGGTGAAGACTGGGGTTTGAATTTCCGGAGTTTTAGGGCTCACCTGAGTCCACCCAACTCTAATGAGTATCTGATTTTAGTTGGTGAAAGTAAAATCGGTTGGTCAATGTACTGGCCACATGTACTCTGCTCGTTAACCACTGGCCAAAGAAACAGGTGACCTTAACAAAATCTGCCCTATAGATAGCAAGGTCTGAAAGGGGGAACTTCATACCACACAGACAGTGATGGACAGATATGGTGATATAAGCAAAATATCCACAGTGTGAATAATAGAATTAGAGGCGTTAGCAGTGCGTGGAGCCCTGGGGTGAGTGTCGTATCAAAACATAAATATTTGTAGGATGGGCTGACGGTGACAAATGAATCTCGAAGATTGCCCCATTCGCTACCTCCAAATCCGCCTCTGATATTAGTATCAATGACTTTTTTTTTTTGTAAAAATACAACTTAATGATCGAATATTTGACTTTAACTGTATTATCTGGACTACTGTCTAGATACTGAGTTCTCTGACTGCCAAAACTTGGCCGCCTCGTTTGAGTAACGACTAGCTACTAGATCTAGTTTTATTTGAACACTGAATAGGTCCCCAAAATAATTGTGAAATGTTAGAACTATGAAATAACAGAATGTAATATTAAAAACAAAGTTTTGTTGTATTTTAAAAAAAAATAAACTTCTACTTTCTGAACTTGTTAGTACTGTCCTTCTTATCACTAACCTAGATCTAATATTATACATTTTTATATTGCGAAACATTATTGAAGCTAAAAAAAAGTCATGCAAGTTTGTTTTTTTTGTTTTTTTTAAATCTATATTGAACTCACACAAAAAATTAGTCAAGTGTTGTAATTCCCGCTGAAACCATGTTCCTTAGTTCATATTAACTCATTCTGTCTGCCTGTCTGTCTGGTAAAAAGTTTGTACATGTTATTCTCCAACACCTATTCTCGGATAAAGCCATAACTTTGCACAGATGTGACTAAATTTGTTGCATTAAGTCAACTTCAATCATTGCTAACGGTATTTCTAACTCAGGCATTCTCCGATCTAGTTGATACTTTAAAAAAAAAATATTTATTGTACCTAACAAAATATGAATCTATAAACAAATATTCTCAATTAGTCAATTAATTATTGGTAATTAATTATTTTGTTTTGGGACATCCAATAGGGGAAATAACTTGTATATTATTGGTAGATATAGTTTCAAGAACGGGGTTCTTCCCCTTTAAAAAACTTTATTTAATTAAATTTAAAAAAAAGGATTGTTTTTCTTTGACGTAAATCAGATCAAAATTATTGATAAAAAGTCGTAAGACGTGAGACAAATTTAATTATCAGACGATTAAATAATTCTGAAAAAAAAAAACAAGCTTTCCACTAACCTTTTCTATCCACGAGAAGAGTGCTAGCCAGTAGGAATTGTACAAATGTGAAATGAAAAAAATAAACTTCATTATTTAGAGTTAGACAATTTTTTTTTCTCCGTATTGATAAAGACGTCAGTTGGAACTTAAAATGTATAACTCGATATCCACATAAAAAATAAATAATATAACTTTTTGAAAATAAAAAATAAAAATACAGACGAGAAGCATATTTTTTTTATAACAACCTTTATTATTTGTATTTCAGTCACGTCTGCTCTTTGTCGTCTGCCGGCCGCCATCTTGAAAACCTAATTTTTATATTGTGCTTGCGTGTGGTCTATCTCTTGTATTGTCAATTTTTCTTGTGTAGCTTAACCAAAAAAAAAACGGTTGTTGACGACGGTGTCGAATGATGTTTCTCAAATTGTATAATTTATTTGTTTTTTCTATAAATCGTATCCATATTTTCATTCAGTTTTTACAAGGCTTACTTATATCAACTCACTCTGTCTGTCTGGTAAAAAATTTGTACACGTTATTTTTCCCATACCCAATTTCAAAATGAAGTTGAAGCATTGGCTTTGACAAGATATAAATAAATCTGATATGGTGATAAATTACTGGTTGTTTATTCATTTGGTTAATAGCAACAAGGGAAGCTAATTATTCAGTATTCACAGATATGGCTAAATTTGTTGGATTTAGTCACCTTAAATATTGTTACCGCTATTTCTCCCTCAAGAATTCTCCGAACAAGTTACCAATTTTAAAACAATATTTATTGTACCTATTAAAACATGAATAATAAACAAAAATATTCAATTGTTCAATTAATGATCGGTAATTATTTATTTTGTTTGATATCGAACAAGGGAAATAACTTAATAACTTGTACATTACTGGTATATATATATATATATATAATTTTTATATATATATTTTTATTTTGTCTGTTTAAGCAATGGCAACACTCTTGTTGTACGGTTGCCTGGTTGTGCGGTATGCTTGCTTGACTCGTCTCGATGGTCCCGGGTTCAAACCATGCCCGCTGCCTTTCCCCTTCGTTCTGCGGGAGAGCCGGGAGTTTAAACTAGACAGTGGATTGTCTTCAATTCTGAAGGGACATCCAAAACATGTGACGCATTTTGACAACAAACCTGATTATACATTTGCTTTCAACTTCACAAGTCCTTTAGTCTGTTGAACAGTTGGGGCACAACACATGATCTTCCAACCGTCTTTCTCCATTCCTCTCTGTCTTTTGTCTTGAATATTTATCCTCTTTCAATGACAATGTCCGTTCTTTAATGTTGTCTTCCCATCGCTTTCTCTGTCTGCCTCTTCTTCTTTTTCCTGGTACTGTTCCCTGAAGAAAGGTCTTTGGAAGCCTCAAGGATCTTTTCATATGATCATAAAGTCTTAGTTTGCTTTTTTTTTTTTTTTTTTTACAGTGGTCAAAGGTCATCGTGATCTCTTCTCTATTCCATTACTAGGATTCGCCTCTCTAATTTTACAGTTAGCGTTCAAGATTCGCAAGCATACAGAGATCTTATCTTCTTATCTTATATAATACAGACGTTACTTCAAAAAAGAAGATGATTACGTCCTACGCGTCATGCATTTAGTCATGCATATTAACCAATGACTTAAATTCTGCCAAGTCACTGGTTTTTCTGGCTAGCTCAGGCAACCCATTCCATGCTCTAATAGCACTAGGGAAGAAGGAGTATTTGTACAAATTTGTCCTAGCATATGGGACGAGGAATGTGCCTTTATTTTTGTGTCTTTCAGAGTATTTTATTAAATTTTGTTTTTGTATTTGAAGATTATGGTTCAGTGTTTTATGTATAATTGCTACTTTACTTTTGAGTCTTCTGTCTTGAAGGCTTTCTAAATTTAGTGATTTTACTAATGGTGTTACCCTAGTCAAATGTGAATATTCGTTTGTTATGAATCTCACTGCTCTATTTTGTGTTTGTTCCAGTTTCTTAATGTTTTCTTGAGTTGAGATGTTGCAATTATCAATGGGGCGTATATACACGTATATACGAATAAGAAGAAACTACAAAATAAGATAAGAAACAAAATCAGGGGCGGCATCACATATTTTCAAAAACAGGCGGCCACAACAACCGCGTTGGCCCTGCCTGTGGGTCCGTTGTTTGTTTCGCAATGCAGGTTAAAGTGCAGATTTGTTTTTAATATGTTTAGACTATCTAGCTACTAGTTGGCTTATATGAAACTTGTGGGTGGGTAAAGCATATCAGTGTCATTCACATGTAATAGAGCATGGTTGCGATATCTTCTTGTGTGTAGGAGTTGCTTTTTTTTTCTTAGCACTGTTGGATGTATGAATGATATTTCTTTAAGCAGGTATTAACATGAAGCCTATTTGTCACAAGTTTGTTTATTTACTATAAGGTGTGCCTGTATAGATTCCCATACTTTTTTTTTAGTACGAACCAACGCCCAATGCAATCACTCAAATGCAGCTACCATCTCTTGAAGAGCTTTTTCAAGAAAGATGCATTTCCAAAACACTCACGATTCTTTAAGACAACCTGCACCCTTTAAACCACTGTTACATCAGATCTGAACGCAGTGGTCGTCTCCTTTCAATTAGGACTAAAACAGAAAGATTTAAAAACTCCTTTATCCCACTATCGGTCAGAGTGTTACCAGATCAACTGTCGTCATCGAGAAGTACATAGAAATCAAATTCATAAAGCGCTGGTTGTGTATGTGTATGTGTTTCGTGAGTGAATGTTGTTCTAATTTTTCATCCATATTGTTTTTGTAAAGTAGTTACGCTAAGGTTGTCAATTGTGGTCAAAATGAATTTATATTTGATTGGATCAATAAAATTATCTTATCTTATCTTGTCTTAAAATATGAGAATCCACCTCTAAGTAAAGGATTTAATAAAGCCGCGCTACCTGGTGTTGAAGCTGTAACATTAAACTTTTAATTGCTAATATTTCCTTTTCTCTGTTACCTTGCTCTGTTGGATCTTTTCTTATATGCTGTTTATATTATAACTAGTCGACCCACGGCGTAGCATACGCCACTATTTTGCAGGGCCGGCCTTAGGTGACCGCAGTGGGCTCCGCACTTATGCGACCGCAGTGCGCCCCGCACTTTCATAGGATCCGCGCAAATTCAAGGTGTATAAATTATTAAATTAAACCATTGTATAACTAATAACAGATTTCCCCACGGCCTCCAGTCGATTTACCAGGAGCTCCTGGAAATCTACTGAAATTGCAAAATATACGAAAAAGTCCTGGAAATATCCGGAAATTGTTAAAATCTTTAGAAAACTCATAGGAATCTCCTGAAATTTATAGACAAAAATTGTCATTTTGGGGTGTCATTCAATAAGGAAAATGCCAATACTGCGGGTGATACATAAAAACGGCATTATGCATTAGCCGTAATTGTGTAATCTGGTATAAGAAGCTTCTCGTCAATTCTCGTAGATAGAGTGAAACATTTGATAATTGTTGCTATTGAGCGTAAACTATTTAGGGAGGATGACGGCTCGATAGATCCCTAGCTTTGTATTTATAGTAATACCACGTTTGTTCCAGACATTTTTAGACAGTCTGCCATAGGATGCACTGGCCTTGGCGATACGCAGGTCGATTTCATTATCAATCTTTCCGTTTCTCGAGAGTGTGCTGCCAAGATACGTGAATCTATCCACTGCGTTTATATCATGTTTGATGCATGGATCCGAGTATGCTTTCCCATGAGCAGGTAAATATAAGACTTCAGTCTTATTTGTGTTAATGGTAAGGCCAAAGTCTGAGCATTCTCTTGAGAAGTCACCGACGATGCTCTGCAGATCAATTTCAGAGTAGAGCAGAGCAGGCCTTTTTAATGTAATGTTGATGTGACTGGTTGATGAATGTAGATGTTAGACGCGAGTTCGTGCATAACAACCGTCAACAGAACAAGAAGTAAAATATTGAATGAATCCAGTTCTGAAATCGAATAACAATTTAGAGTCAGGGTACAGTCACTCACTACAAGGCGGTCTCTTCCTCCTCATGTCCGTTTGTTCTCTTTTTATATCCGATCTCACTTTTTTAATGATCTGTCGCGTCGCTACGGAAATACCCGATTAAACCCCAACTTCTACGCGTCTTGTTATTGCGTCATTACACACTTGCTCCCCGTCGCAAGAGGACAAAACGAACTGTTGTGATGGAGATCGAATCTTTACCTTGGAGATGTATGGATTATTTTGTCGCACACATTTGATTAAGGTTTGAAACTGTCTTTTTGAACCAATGTTTCCTGGCTTTATATGACATTTGATTTTTCTTTTATCCACTTACAAGACGTCTCAATTCCCTAGCATCAGCAAATACACACACACACACACACATTCCGTAACACCTGTGTTGTTTTTTTTAAGGGTGGGGAGGTTTATGTAGATATTTATTACAAAGCAACGCCTGTCTGTCCGCCCATCTGTCTGCCTGTCTGTCTGTCTGCCTGTCTGTCTGTCTGTCCGGTAGGATTCTTTCACTCGTTGATTTCCTCCCATTTCCCGGATGTCTGGAAACTTTGTACAATTGTAGATTGTCGTCTGCGAAGGACAACACCTGAATCAACCAAAGAATTAACCAATTACGTGTAGTTAATGAATCTGTGGTAAAAAATAATACTTTTGTTTTATTTTTAAAAAATGGGAAATAAATCTTGCAGTATCGAGAGATATGGCAGTAATAGAGAGGCTCTTCCCCTTATATTTTGCTTGTTTTTTGTGTTTTTTTTTGCGTGTGTTTCTTTTTTATCTCTTAACTTTTATATATACACACACATACACACACACACTGGCATCAGTTGAAGAAAACACACACAGACACACACACACGCACATACACGAGTCATCACCCCTCCTTTCTCACCCTTTCCATTTCGCTTACCTTTTATAACTTGGGCGAACACACACACACACTGGCATCAGTTGAAGAAAACACACACACAGATACACACACACACTGGCATCAGTTGAAGAAAACAAACACACAGACACACACACACACTGGCATCAGTTGAAGAAAACACACACACAGACACACACACACACTGGCATCAGTTGAAGAAAACGATATTTCCTCACGTAAAAAGTGCTGGTACGTTTTTTCGAATCTATTATAAAGGTTGGGGGGTGGGGGGGGAGGGTCCTGTAGAATTGGTAAAGATGTTAGTCTGAGGAGAGGTGCTAATTACCGTAAAACATCTATCATTTAAAACATAATATTCTACGAGCTTTGAAAGACCAGGCTTGAGAGAGGGTGAAAAAAAAAAGAGAGCCGGGTAAAAACAGACGGAGAGATGGAGTGAGAGAGAGAGAGAGAGAGCGATCGTAAACACTTTCAAGAGTTAAAACGTAAAGCGTTTCTGTTTTTTATTTCCAATTTTCCTCTATTCCTCTGTTGTATGTGTGTGTGAAGATGTGCCTGTGTCCAGATGGTGAGTCCCCGCGTGCCTTAGCGCTACGGTGTAAAACTGTAATTTAATGTCAGACCTACTACGTGAGCACGTGGTTTCCGGTTTGGATACACTTGTGAGAAAATATGGTTTCTGGGTGAGCTACTTTTTTCAATTAAGTCATCGTCATTCAAGGGCATCGTCTTTCAATTAATTTGTATTTTAATTTGGTAGCATGTATTCAAGTAATTAAACACAAGTTATCCTATATGCAATGATAATTAAAATTTATTTAATAGTGTTTAATTAATACTAGAAATTCTTTTTTTTTTCGAAATAATTAGTTCTTCCTCTTGATTGTGATGTCCAAACTACGGTCCGTGGGCCTTATCCGGTCAGTAATTGAAGAGAAGATGGCTGTTCATGTGTTTGTTATACATTCCTGTTTAGAAATATATTCATGTTTAGCCAAATGTTCATATGTTTATTAATGTGTTGATGAGCTTATAAATATGTTCATTTGCTTATTGATATGTTCATTTGTTTATTGATATGTTTATGTGTTTATTAATATGTTCATGTGTTTATTAATATTGTTACGATCTTCTCTAGCAGGCCTTCTGCAAACACTGCCCAACAACACAACACATCTAAAACATCAACTTGACAACAAGAGTCTCAAGTAACAAGGTGGCGGTTTAATAACAAATACATACACAACAGCCAATAAACACAATTGGCTACACTAACTTGAAATGCTTTCTTGTACTTAACAGAACTGCCTAACTAACATTACAATTCTCTCTAGTTCGTACAACTATATACTCGAAGACTCAAAGGTACCACACAGTCCTTAATGCTTTGCTGTTCTGGACTCAACTGTCCTTTCTTACACACTGTCTCTCGACCGTGAAGGCTCTTGATCACATGACCACAACACAGATCATACTTGCGGTTATTAGCATTACTGTCCCTTGTCTATCGACAGCCGTTGACCCGTTGACCTGTGTGATTGGCCTGAGTCATGTTTATCAGTAGGCCGCACACACATTAATCCTTTCAGTCCGCCACTGGAGTTACAACAATATGTTCATGTGCTTATTAATATGTTCATGTGTTTATTAATATGTATATGTTCATGTTTTTATTAATATGTTCATGTTTAGCGATATGTTCATGTTTGGCGATATATTCATGTGTTATTAGTATGTCTATGTTTACTGAGATCGTTTAAGACCAAACAATCTTCATGTGTGCGGCAGAGAACTTCAAAACTCCCCCCCCCCCCCCTAATAAATTCTCTGTCTCAAAGTATTTGTTGACTTGAGTTCTTCTTCCTGGTAAACTGAGCCAATATCACTTCCTACTTGTGGATAAACTCTAGAAAGCTTTACGTGAGCTGGACTCTCCTGATAAGTTGTATTTCCAATGGAGTAATAAGAATAAAAATGTAGACGTGTTCTAGTTAGTTGATATTCAGGAAAACGTAATCGAAGTTGAAAGGGTGTTATTAAACAGGAACGACATTGAACACATAGCAAGGCCTACACGCAGATGTGATCATGTTTATTTTGAAGGGAAATAAGAGAAACAATATATGTTGACATTTCGTAAGTACTTAGTTTTTATTATTTATTTATAGACCAGCACTTATTTATCCGTTATCCTCATTATTTTAACTCTATCTCTCCGTAATTATTTTCTGCGTTCAGAAGGAATTAATTCATTTTTCCTATTTGTATTTCACTGGCCTGTAAGGGTTAACGTTTTTCTTATAATTAGAAAATGTTATGACTGGTAGAGATAGATGCATGCCCTTTTTATAAAAAACACCAGTTAAAATTTATGAACCCAAAAATTAGGTAAATTTAATGGGGTCAAATCAACGATGGTATCGTCAATCAGGAGAGAAAGAGTTAAATTATCTTTAGTATTAAAAAGCCAAGTTCCCATTTCAAAGCTTGCTGTTTATAGGGCAGACGAAGCTAAGTAAGGTCATCTGTTTCTGTGGCCAACGGTTAACGAGCAGGGTGTCAAGTGACCAGCACAACGACCAGCCTCCTTTACCTTACCTAACTAAAGCGACGTACCCATTAGAGTTGGCTGGACTCAGGGGCGCCTTCAAATACCGAAATTAATAATCCCAGTCATCACCGAGATTCGAACCCAGGACCCCCAGGTTCGGAAGCCAAGCGCTTAACCACTCAGCCCCCGCGCCCCCATTTTTAGCATTACCATTACGATTTCATCTTTAAGCGTTTATCATTCTTAACACTCGACATATTGGGGCCTAATCGCCTCCTCTCTAAAGACCGTTTTCACCCGAACGCCACGGTGTGACTAAGAAGCATTACGACGAACGAGTCTGAGAATCCTATGTAAGGCTTATATTAACCCACTCTGTCTGTCTGTCTGTCTGTCTGTCTTGGTATAAAGTTAGTATACGTTATTTCTCCAACACCCAATATCGGATCAAGTTGAAACGTTTGCACAATTATTGTCGGCTTCAGGTAACTGCTGACTGGCAGGTCAAAGGTTTGAGTCCTCGTTGGAGCTTATCTATATCACAATATTCTCTTATATTATCTAAACCACACTATTCTCTTATCTTATTTATATCACAATATTCTCTTATCTTATTTATATCACAATATTCTCTTATCTTATTTATATCACAATATTATCTTATCTTATTTATATCACAATATTATCTTATCTTATTTATATCACAATATTCTCTTATGTTATTTATATCACAATCTTATCTTATCTTATCTAAATCATAATATTCTCTTATCTTACATATATCACAATATTCTCTGTTCCTTCTTCTGTCATTAACTATTGGCGCCGCTATTAGATGTCACAGGCAACATATGAAACATATTAAGTCATGATTTAGTTTAATTTATTCACGTGTTTGTTTATATTATTTCCTTAGCATGTCGCAGACTCGAGCCCATTGAGACCAAAGATCCAACAAATTATAGTTGAAACAAAAAACAACACATAATAGTCTTTAGTTGTGAAATGTGAATCAGGATACTATTGTAGAATCGAGATGTGAGTCTGGGAAGTCGCCTTCAGTTGGATAGAATTGCCATTTATTATTGGTCTGTATATTTATTCACAAAGCAGTGTCCGGCCTGGACTTGCATTAAAAGAGAAAGGCAGTAAAGAGCCAAAGTTCTATTTGAGATGTCTCTCGATCAGCAGTAAAGAGCCAAAGTTCTATTTGAGATGTCTCTCGATCAGCAGTAAAGAGCCAAAGTGCTATTTGAGATGTCTCTCGATCGGCAGTAAAGAGCCAAAGTGCTATTTGAGATGTCTCTCGATCAGCAGCAAAGAGCCAAAGTGCTATTTGAGATGTCTCTCGATCAGCAATAAAGAGCCAAAGTGCTATTTGAGAAGTCTCTCGATCAGCAGTAAAGAGCCAAAGTGCTATTTGAGATGTGTAGGTCAAACAGCAGAAAGGTGAAAAGTGGATTTTTTTTTTGGTGGAACCGTGACGTCATATAGTGTGACGTCATAATTCTAACTTGACCTCCTAAGATAGGACGAAACAAGTCAACCATGACGTGTTCCAAATAATTAATGTCGGATTACATTGACGGAATTTAATTAAAGAATGCAAACAAGAAAAATGCGATTCAAGAACTAAACAGATTAGCATACTCTTATCTGATAAAGAGTCTGTCAGAAACGCATAGCTTACTCTTATCTAATAAAGAGTGTGTCAGGATACTCATAGTATACTCTTATCTGATAAAGAGTGTCAGGATACTCATAGCATACTCTTATCTGATAAAGAGTGTCAGGATACTCATAGCATACTCTTATCTGATAAAGAGTCTGTCAGGATACTCATAGTATTCTCTTATCTAATAAAGAGTGTGTCAGAATACTCATATCATACTCTTATCTGATAAAGAGTGTCAGGAAACTCAAAGTATACTCTTATCTGATAAAGATTCTGTCAGGAAACTCATAGCTTACTCTTATCTGATAAAGAGTGTCAGGATACTCATAGCATACTCTTATCTGATAAAGAGTGTCAGGATACTCATAGTATACTCTTATCTGATAAAGAGTCTGTCAGGAAACTCATAGCTTACTCTTATCTAATAAAGAGTGTGTCAGAATACTCATAGCATACTCTTATCTGATAAAGCGTCTGTCAGGATACTCATAGCATACTCTTATCTGATAAAGAGTGTGAGGATACTCATAGCATACTCTTATCTGATAAAGAGTGTCAGGATACTCATAGCATACTCTTATCTGATAAAGAGTGTCAGGATACTCATAGTATTCTCTTATTTGATAGAGTCAATCAGATACTCAGGATACAAGGCAAGAGGACGACCAAGGAAACAAAGGATATGTGGAGTTAAATCAGCATTATGCCCATTTGGCAAAAGACCGTGTTCTACATCTCTCCGCGACATCTCCTTTCTAAAACGGAAAGATGAAGTGAAGTCAAGTAAGTCTATCAACATTGTAAATCAAAGACATTAGTAGCCCCTTTTTTTTCAGCATATTTTAAAAAATATTTTGAATGTAATTTTAGTAGTTTTTTTTTTTTTTATATAAGTTTCAGAATATAACCCTAGATAACAGATGAATCAATAAGAAACTGATATAGATCTAGATCTAAATTTTTATTCTGGCTTATAAACCTACTAGACATTGTTATAAAAAAAATATAGTCTAGCATATTAGATATCTTATCTTATCTTATATATTGCAGACGTTGCTTAAAAAAAACATAATTAAATTGCGTCCTACGATTTTATGTGTCAATCTAGTCATGCATGTTAATCAATGACTAAAACTCTGCTAAGTCGTTGTTTTTTTTTCTGGCTGATTCAGGCAACCCGTTGTGCTGCTGACCACACACCAACCAGTCAACAATTGAACAAACAATATAAACTATAATTTGACCGTTAACTATTTTTTTTTGTTGCAAAGACTGTTACAAAGTTTTAAATTAACAAAAAAAAAGGGGTTACGAAAATAAGGTAAAACCTAACTTTATGACATCTAATTATAATATTTATGTTGATTGGAGGTTTCACTTTTGTGTACGCACAGTTCATTCATAAAAACAGTAATAGCAAACAAATATTTTTAACACATATAGATTATAAAGTCATACTATTTATACAAATAAATAAACAAAACGAGACGTTCTTTATCTGTATAACAAGAATCTAACGTATACATTCTTTACTAGGCATAAAATGCAGCAATGTACATTGCATTGCAGCAAGTGACTATCTATTAAAAATACAAAGCTACGCAGTATACAATTGGGATCGTACTTCACTATTCACCGTGTACAATGGAATCATACAGTGAGACTTACAAATTGAGCTTTTCTGGTCCTTTGTGTAATTCAGCTTTAAGTAATACTCAGAAGTAAAGTAGCAATTATGCATAAAACGCTAAACCATAATCTTCAAATACAAAAACAAAATTTAATAAAATACTCAGAAAGACACAAAGATAAAAGCACATCTCTTGTTCCATATGCTAGGACAAATTTGTACAAATTTTCCTTCTTCCCTAGTGCTATTATAGTATGGAATGGGTTGCCTGAGCTAGCCAGGAAAACCAGTGACTTGGCAGAATTTAAGTCATTGGTTAATATGCATGACTGAATGCATGACGCGTAGGACGTAACCATCTTCTTTTTTAAAGTAACGTCTGTATTACATAAGACGAAGAAGAAGAAGATACCAAGTTTTAAATATCCCCTACATTCATATAAGACTGTCCCAGCATAGCTGTTGTTTACATATGAACTACCGCAGCTACAACGACAACGTATCTATATAAAAATATGTTAATAACTTTTCCTGCCCGCTAATAAAGGGAGATAAGAAAACGTAACTGTTGTTAGCCATGAACTGAGTACTCTCCCATATCCTCCATATTTTGTGAGACTTGTCACGACACGTCCTCTGAGTGCCTCACCACGTGACATTAATTAAGAGAGCTACAGGCTTGGTAGAGGCTGTGGTAGATGTGTTCCTGTAGATCTGAGATGTAGATATTTCAGAAATATAAGAATGAAGGTGCAGCTCGTTTAAATAGAAAACAAGTTTGGGTTCAGTTTGGAGCGTGCTACGCTTAATGTAGAGCTAGCATTGGCGCCATCACTTGTTTCATTCTCAGTTTATTATCGTCTGCTAAGTTCTATCTCTCTATCACATGACTCAAGCTTGGAGATCGTTTTTTTAGTTGTTTTGCAATATGTTTTGTCAACTTTCTTTTTTTTTTTACAAAATTAAAAGACAAGTTTTGGTTCATTATCTTTGTTTCAAAAGTACAACTCTAACTTTCTTTGTTTTAAGATTTTAAGACAAATTTTGGTCGACTTCCGTTGTTTCAAAAGTACAATACATGTTTTGGTTAACTTTCTTTGTTTCAAGATTTTAAGACATGTTTTAGTCGACTTGCTTTGTTTCAAAATTACAATACACATTTTGGTCAATTTTCTTTGTTTCAAGATTTTAAAAAAATGTTTTTGTCAACTTTCTTTGTTTCAAGATTTTAAGACATGATTGGTAAACTTTCTTTGTTTCAAGATTACAAAACATGTTTTTGTCATTATTAAGCTGGAAGGTTCAGACGACTAGCCCAACATCTGAGCTAATCTTAGCAATGGTGTCCAGCTGTCGTGTTTGTGTTTGTAATGTTATTACAGCGCCTTGAGCCTACATTTTGTTTGTTAGCAGCGCTTTATAACTAAAATTACTATTATTATTATCAGGCAGCTCTCTAGACAGCTTTAAATCTATTTGAGATATTCATGATCGTCTGTCGAGGACGCTAAACTAAACTTCACAGTGGCGAACTACAAGAAAAAAAAAGAATTGAGCTAAAATGTTGACACCATCTCAATCAGTTACAGTTGATCTTCGTACTAAATATTCTCTACTACCGCTAGTTAATTAGTAATTTGGTTAGTACATAAGTTTAAAGTCACAGATTAAAAGTGAAATTCTCTTCCCCACATTAAAATTACTTTCTGCCGTAAACGGAAGAACTTACAAAATGTGACTCTGCACTGCTAAAAAGTGTACAGATAATCATATACCTTTAAAAAAAAACCAACTATACAACTGCCCCCACCCAAAAAAAATACGTTCGCGCTCCCCCCCCCCCCTTTATCCAGCTATTAGGTCTCTAAGCATCGGGTTCAAGCTTTTTCCTGCATTAGTAAGTTTACGAAATTCACTATGTTTTTGGTCCACGCCACACTTTACTCTTAGGAAGAAAAATGCGTCCAAGTGAAGCTTGGGACAGGTTGATAAAAGTGACAAATTTAAATAACGATAGGCCTAATTGTTTTTTAAAATTTATAGACCTACCAGCTTGAGGTTTTACATTCCTTTTGACATCCGTGTATTAGAAGATATTGTACTAGTATATACTTTATGCAGGTTAAAGGTTATTAGTTGCAATACATTTTGGCTATCAAATAATGAATGCATTTTAGAAAAATCGATTTTCAAAATTCAGAAACACGACGGAGGATCCGAATTCTTTTGAGTAGTTTGTAGAAGTCAAATTCAAAGGTTATTTGTATTATATTATTATTAAATACATTTTATTTATATTATTAGCATATATTTGATATTTGTGGAAAAAAGGGGGGCGCCAATTAAGTACTATTCCCCGGGCGCACATTTTCTATAGTTCGCCCCTGCACCGGACACACCAAAAAGATAAATATTTATAGAGTTTCTGCCGTGTAAGAAAATCTCAATAAAGGGCTGTTTTGGGGCCAGTATCTTTCCGGGCCACTCAATAGATGATGCCGCTTTGAAGGACATGATCAGCATTCACGGGTAAGACTAAAACTCCGGTAGGGCAAATTTCATTAGCCTCAATTTTCAGCTTCTGAAACATGATTCAGGTTTGTTTACTATTTCTGTTAGGTTTGGCTATTCGCTTTATGTCCAAAACGTCATCAATCGCGCCAAGGAGAACAGATCTTAGTTAAGCATACATAACATATACTCCACACTATATAGGCCTACAGCGACTTTTAAAATCAATGCAGGCCTTTAAAAAAACAGGGTTATTTTTAAATGTTTAATTTCTAAACTTAATTATCTATAGACGTCTTTATCTGATAAGAACTTGAAGAAGAATAACTATGACGTTCTCTTAAGACGAAGAATCCTTTCTCTTTCCCCCACACCCTCCCCATACATCCACACTTCTCCATTTTCCTATGTTAATGTGAGTCGACCTTTGACCTCTCTCTGTCCATTACGTCTTTGATGAAGTCGTAGATTGGTTTAGAGAAAGAAGATGAGATCTCGCGAGAGCTCCCAGTCAGCACTGCCCTATGTAGCCGACATGATCCTTATCAGTGAACACGCTAACACGAACACGGGAGTGTGTGTGTGTCTGTGTGTGTGTGTGTGTGTGTGAAAACGAGAGCCATAGGTATGGAGAGTTGTACTAGAAAACACAAAATATATATTTATATCTTTTTCTGTCTCTCTTCTCTCTCTCTCTCTCTCTTATACAGAGAGGACAGAGAAAATGAATGACACGAAAGACAAAGAGAGAGAGAGTGTGTGTGAGAGATACAGAAAGAGAAAGAAAGAAAGACACAGAGAGAGACAAAGAGACTGATGGATTGGTTGTTGGATTGAATAATTGATGAAGAGAGAGAGAAAAACAAATCAGAGAGAAGGCGCGATACATACATATGATATATATATATACAGTGTTGTTTTTGTGTGTGTAAAAAACAAAAAATAGGTGTCGGTACTCAGTAGTTGATTGCCTAACTTTTTACTACTAAAAATTAATAATATACGTTTAAATACAAGAAAAGTAATAATGTTTTCAAATAGGTGCAGGTATACATACAAGGCTTTTTTTGTGACGGTACGCACCGGTACGGCGTACCGGCACCTTTTTCTATGTGGGGAAAAATATTACTTTTCTTGTATTTTAACGTTTATTATTAATTTATTAGTAGTTAAAAGTTAGGCAATCCATCATTGAGTACTGGCACCTATTTATTTTTACAAAAAAGCACTGTGAATATATATATATATATATATATAAGCAGATAGTGGCCTACTAGTTAATTTTTCCATTAGCTCGTGGAACATTTATTTAGTCCTTGCGGAACACTAGTGCGGAACACTAGTGCGGAACACTAGTGCGATCTCGAGGGCAGATGATGTAAAAGTCATGCTGTAAAAGTCATCTGTTTTGTGGCCCAAGGTTAACGAGGGTGTCATGTGGTCAGTACAACGACCAACCGCCTTTAATTTCCCCAACTATTGTCAGGTACCCATTAGAACTGGAAGGCGCCCAAGGGTACCGAAATTAAAAATCCCCGTCTTCATCAGGATTTAAACCCGGGACCCAGCTGAGACCCCGCTTTACCGCTCACCAACCAAGCCTGCTACTGCGATTTAACTTTGTGTGAAAATACCAAAATGTACGCATAACTGATTAGTTAGGAAATCCTGATTAAATTCTTCTTCTTTGTGTAGCTAATTAAGTGTGCCAAATTACTATAATAATAATAATAATAATAAGGCTAGTCTTCGAGTCCGAAGATTAGTTAGGAATGCAGTATTTCCCGTGGCTGCAGTCCCAGCTCTGATCTACATATTTTGCCACAACCAGGGCAAGCTTAACCATTGTCCGCAGGCGGTCGATTTAGATTTTCTTTTCGCCGTCTGCGTTTGTCCTCGGCAGCAGATTTTCTTTTGGTCTCAAAATACTCTGCGCAGGCTGGAGGCAATACAGTGCCAAATTATAACACGCAGAGAAATATAGAATTTTTTTTTTAATTCAGGTCTGAGAGTTTCCTCCCTTTTTCTGGTTCACTTATGTAATATTTCCCGCCACTTTCAATCCGTGATGTCCTTGAACTCTTTTTACCGTTTCCTCTCTATTTTTTTTTCCTCTTATAGAAAAAGAGAAAAAAACAATTAAAACATGGATTTATTACAAGTGAAATATGGAGAACTTTTTCTTCCTCGTTCCTTTTAGTTCTCTCCCGCTTCTCTCTTTTGTTGTCTCCCATTTTTTCCTATGCTTGTCTGCCCTTGTCAAACTCGCTATTCAATCAGACTGTTTATGTTACATGCAGATTTTCAAGTTCGACAATATGGTGGCACGGGGGAGAGAACTCTAGCTGCAAGATTAGCTGTTGATTCTCCACGTCCGCTTGTGTTCGTCTGCGGAGCAAATTTTCGGTGCGATTGTCTTCCCCTGATTCATTTCGCTCGTTTATTTGCTCACTTCTTCTGAACATGATTTTTTTATTTTTTTTACACTAACGGGCCAATGACATCATTCTGTAATGTTCCTCTTGCTTCTCAGCCCTTTCCTCTTTCCGATGCTAACGAACAAACAACCGAACAAACAAATAGGAACCACATAACAATAACAATAAGTGCATTTATGCTTCGTTGACAAGAACGTCTGTTCTACACTATATCCTACTTACACCATCACATTTACCTATCCCTTAGTCTGTTGAACCGTTAGGGCACCACACATGATCTGTTGACCGTCTTTCTCCATTCCTCTCTGTCTTCTGCCTTTTATAGAATTTCCTTCAATAACAATCCTGTCCATTCTTTTATGGTATCTTCCCATCGCTTCCTTTGTTCTTTCGCCTGTTCTTCTTCTTTTTTCCTGGTACTGTTCCCTGAAGGAAGGTCTCTGGGAGCTCTGAGGACCTTGTGATATGGCCAATACTTCCAGCAGCTCTCAAAACTCAATTTTGAACGTTATCCTGGGACATCGCGAGGCCATTAGGAAAATCGAAGTTTGTTTTCTAGATTCTGGAGAGTACTGTCACTTCCGGTTGTCATGCGGCCTGCTCAACGACCATTGTCATTACGTCAAATAATTTAATTGATCCAGCCCAACCAGGAGTGTGATAAAAAAAATTTAACCTTCGACGTGACATTAAATAAGCTTTTAGGGGCAAGGAGAGGCTCATTCAAACCTGGGAATTAACTCAAAACTGAGTGTTATCGTCTCGTGTTAAATATTCTTTGTATTTGATTAATGGGGGCTGCGTAGCCACGAGAAATACTGCATTCCTCATTAATCTTTGGACTCGAAGACAAGCCTTATTGTTATTATTATTTGATTAATGCTAGTGTAGCACTGTATATATTTATAGCTTTTATATAGCGCTACTTTCATGCTTATAGCATGCCCAGAGCGCTTTGGTCCTATCTCATTTGTGGACCAGTGGGGGGGAGAGAGGGGGTATCTAGGAGTTGGTTTCCCATGCTGCCTTTAGGCGCTCAGTAAACACAACTCTGCTCGAGTCGGGTGTCGAACCTCGAGCCCCCTTCTAGGTAGCACTTAGCCTCTCGACCACGCTTCCCACTGTAAGTAAAATCAATTTTTATTTTTATTTTACTGAATTTAGTTTGGGAATATATTAGTGGCAAGTAGATTTTAATTCTTTACATGTCTCTTATCCGTTTGGTCCATTGCGAAGCACACGATATGTTGACTAGCTCAGTCAATCTTCTGTAATTTTCAGCTTGGGTGAGAGTTTCATTTTATTTACAAGCCTGTCCATTCCTTGTTGTTTTCTCATTGCTTCGTTTGTTAGACTCACCTTTTCCCTGGCAGAGTCTTTGCGAGCCCTGTGGAACTTCAAAGCGTTTAGTTACAAGGGAGAACATGGTTTCGAGTCTTGAGTTTCTATTGTTACTACACCTTTCATCTCTCATCTCATTTTGTCGTCATTTCCTGTCATTTGTGTCGCGTTCACAGTTGGTCGCCTAAGGTGCGTCTTAACAATGGTCGAAAATTTAAAAAAAAATAGCTTATTAGTCAAATGTATCAGTTAGTTTGGATCAGTCATGTAATTAAATTTGTAATGAATCTAGACTAGCAAGAATAAATCTGTGCGATTAGAAATATTTTTTACCAATTTTTTTTTTCTTTAGAGCTATTTCATGCTTTTAGCGTTCTCATTACGATATGATCCTATCACTTGTCTGGACCAGTTGGAAAAGGGGGGGGGGGTGGGAGAAAGAAAGGGGTAATTGAGTAATTACATCTTATAACTACTTTACAAAACAATGCTTTGTTTCAGCTTTTTTAAAGTTTTTCACGAAAAACGAAATAATTTTGTGTAGTGTTACATATCTCCATGCCCAGTCCAGGTATATATAAGTCTATGACTAATACAGGAGTATATGTTTCTGTCCAAGAGTCTTTGGCAATGCTCACAGCGCATGGTTCTCGCGCATGCCTTATCGTGGCGTATTTTTTTTCTCTTGACACAGACAGAACTAGTTAAATATAAATTAAACGGAAAGCTCTATCGGTATTGTTGCCTTCTCGTGGGGGGGGGGGGGGGGTAGGACCGTTTCTCCTACTTCTCCCCTTCGCTGAAACGTCTTAACCCATAAACCGGAACTTAAAAAGTGATTTGCCCATATCTTCCTGTGACATAATGGGGAACTAACTATTTTTGATTACTTGTAGAGTTAGGAGTGATTCCCCTTATATAGTTTATAAAAGGCCTTGCAAACTGTGCTTAGTGGCCACTTGCTCCAGAGTTACCAGCTTGACCACTTGACCTGTGTTGTGAATAGTATTTTTTTTCTGTTAGTGGTCGTGTGTCATGGGGTACTCGGAGAAGTGTGCCCTGCTCTGGAGATCTTTGGGCTAAGTATATCTTTAGCATGATTGTATTTTGTGTAATGTATAATTATTAGTAGATATAGCCTTAAATGATTTCCAGGCAGTATATTTTTACCCTGATGTTCTGCATCCTGGGGTACTCCCAAACGTGACATATTTTTATAGCCTCTTCTCTGAGGGATTCAACCTGTATTGAATCATCAGATGGACTTTACATATTTTTATAGCCTTGTCTCTGAGGGATTCAACCTGTATTGAATCATCAGATGGGCTTTACCAAACGGATGTCTATAGGTGGGATTCTATGAAGCTTGTATGCTCATAGGTTTCCCTGAAGCCTATAGTTCATCATGACCCTTTTGTTTTGTTTTTGGCTAAAAGTGGCTAGTGTCAGCCTGAAGCTTGTAACCCCAGAATGGTCAAAAGTGGTCATGTGTTGACCTGAGGCCTGTGACCTTTATTTTACTCATGTAAATAAACTTTGTACATATGTTTACCTGCGACTTTGTAAAGTCTTTTGCTGCATACATTAATTGAATTGTATACCTGGAGGTTATACCTAATAACCTAGGCAGTACAAGAAGGGACCAGTACACCTCTGGACGAACGTGCCAGCACACTTTTAACACTGACCTTTTGATCTAAATACCTTAATCTAGCTATAATTCTAATTGAATATTTTTAGCTATACCCGCTAATAGGTAAATTAATTGATCAAAATTGTGTTATATTGAGTGGGGTGCTCTTTTAGAATCAATCCCCATTAATTTGTAACATGGGGTACTCTTACAAGCAACCTCATCTCATTTATAACACTTCTAATCGTGCATATCCCCTCCCCCCATGTCTGTTACGATTTGTACACCTAAAACAAGAATATCGATTTTTTTTTTTATTCTTTAGGAACCGAAGTAAGCCAGCATACGTTGTATGTTCATTGCGTTCAAGGGTCTCCCGAATCGGGACGGTATTTAAAAATTGGTGAGTTCATTCAATTTATTTTTCCTTTTTTGAATTTTGCAATTTTTGATTCCACCAGAATGTGGTTAATAATTACGAAGAGAAAGAGTTAATATGAAGCTAAAAATGTATTTATTTATCCCACTTTCTGTCTTTATTTACTCTCTAAAATTGGCTTCTCCAATGGACAGGAAAGTGCCAGTCTTCTATTGGAAAGAACCCGCACTTTTTAAAACTCCTTTTATCTATTTTTAGTTTTATGTGAAAATTACGGTTGTTTCTCGAAATGTAAATATGGTGTTTATAAAAATTTAAAAGAGTAACATAAAATATATTTTTTTCAAATAGCTATTCCTCCTTTAAAAAGCGAATCACTTCTTGTAAGAGCGATTACATGGCTAGTAATAACTAAGTAGTTATTTGTTTGACTCTGCTCCAATTCCAATCCTCCTAAAAAAGAAATACTGGTTAAGCGCATGTATTTAGAGTAAATAAAATTGTAGTTGGGTAATCCAGATCCAGGCATGGCAACATCAAAAGACAGTACAGATATCCTAGACAAGAGTATTGGATCTAGATATATAAATAAATAAATAAATAGATGAAGATTCTGGTTCGTTATAATATAGATAGATCAAGACTCTTTAATGAAGTCATGCGAGTGTTCAAGATATAGATTGTCTAGACCTCCAGACCAAATTTAATTTTAAGATATTGAATTATGAAAAATTATTTCCATATGTTACCAAGAAAGTTGGCTTTCTTTTCCCGAAGATCTACACAAACTGCCAAATCGTTAGGACGGTTTTCAATATTCATGTCAAAGTTTGGTGTTGTTGTTTGTTTGTTTTTGCCCCCATAAATGATAAGCAAGCTGTTAAGAGGAAAAGCAATAATCTTGATTAGTGACAAACTGCTCAACTTTACTTCTATAATGGTCTCTTCTCTATCTTGTTATTTCTCTCGTTTGTTTTTTTGAGGGGAGGGGGGGATCTTACTTAGGTTTCTCTTCTTCTCTTTTATTTTTCTCTATCAACTCTCTTGAGACTGGCTCTACCCCCCCCTTCTTTCTCTCTTCATATGTCTGTCTTCGTTTTCATCTTCTCTCTCTCTCTCTTTTTCTCTTTCTCTGGCATACTCCTCTCTCTCTTTTTCTCTGACTTCTCTCTTTCTCTGGCATACTCCTCTCTCTCTTTTTCTCTGACTTCTCTCTTTCTCTGGCATACTCCTCTCTTTCTTTCTCTGACTTCCCTCTTTCTCTGACTTCCCTCTTTCTCTAACTTCCCTCTTTCTCTGACTTCCCTCTTTCTCTGACCTCTCTTTCTCTGACTTCCCTCTTTCTCTGACTTCCCTCTTTCTCTGACTTCTCTCTTTCTCTGACTTTTCTCTTTCTCTGAATTCTCTCTTTCTCTGAATTCTCTCTTTCTCTGACTTCCCTCTTTCTCTGACTTCCCTCTTTCTCTGACTTCCCTCTTTCTCTGACTTCCCTCTTTCTCTGACTTCCCTCTTTCTCTGACCTCTTTCTCTGACTTCCCTCTTTCTTTGACTTCTCTCTTTCTCTGACTTTTCTCTTTCTCTGAATTCTCTCTTTCTCTGAATTCTCTCTTTCTCTGACTTCTCTCTTTCTCTGACTTCCCTCTTTCTCTGACTTCCCTCTTTCTCTGACTTCCCTCTTTCTCTGACTTCTCTCTTTCTCTGACTTCCCTCTTTCTCTGACTTCCCTCTTTCTCTGACTTCTCTCTTTCTCTGAATTCTCTCTTTCTCTGACTTCTCTCTTTCTCTGACTTCTCTCTTTCTCTGAATTCTCTCTTTCTCTGACTTCTCTCTTTCTCTGACTTTTCTCTTTCTATAACATCTCTCTTTCTCCGACTTTTCACTTTCTCTGAATTCTCTCTTTCTCTGACTTCTCTCTTTCTTTGACTTCTCTCCTTCTCTGACTTCTCTCTTTCTCTGAATTTTCTCTTTCTCTGACTTTTCTCTTTCTATGACTTTTCTCTTTCTATGACTTCTCTCTTTCTCTGACTTCTCTCTTTCTTTGACTTCTCTCTTTCTTTGACTTCTCTCTTTCTTTGACTTCTCTCTTTCTTTGACTTCTCTCTTTCTTTGACTTCTCTCTTTCTCTGACTTCTTTCTTTCTCTGACTTCTCTCTTTCTCTGACTTCTCTCTTTCTCTGACTTTTCTTTTTCTATGACTTTTCTATTTCTATGACTTTTCTCTTTCTATGACTTCTCTCTTTCTATGACTTCTTTCTTTCTATGACTTCTCTCTTTCTTTGACTTCTCTCCTTCTCTGACTTCTCTCTTTCTATGACTTTTCTCTTTCTATGACTTTTCTCTTTCTATGACTTTTCTCTTTCTATGACTTTTCTCTTTCTATGACTTTTCTCTTTCTATGACTTTTCTCTTTCTATGACTTTTCTCTTTCTATGACTTCTCTCTTTCTATGACTTCTTTCTTTCTCTGACTTCTTTCTTTCTCTGACTTTTCTCTTTCTATGACTTTTCTCTTTCTATGACTTTTCTCTTTCTATGACTTTTCTCTTTCTATGACTTTTCTCTTTCTATGACTTTTCTCTTTCTATGACTTTTCTCTTTCTATGACTTTTCTCTTTCTATGACTTCTCTCTTTCTATGACTTCTTTCTTTCTCTGACTTCTTTCTTTCTCTGACTTTTCTCTTTCTATGACTTTTCTATTTCTATGACTTTTCTCTTTCTATGACTTTTCTCTTTCTCTGACTTTTCTCTTTCTATGACTTTTCTCTTTCTATGACTTCTCTTTTTCTCTGACTTCTCCCTTTCTTTGACTTCTCTCTTTCTTTGACTTCTCTCTTTCTTTGACTTCTCTCTTTCTTTGACTTCTCTCTTTCTTTGACTTCTCTATTTCTTTGACTTCTCTCTTTCTTTGACTTCTCTCTTTCTTTGACTTCTCTCTTTCTTTGACTTCTCTCTTTCTCTGACTTTTCTCTTTCTCTGAATTCTCTCTTTCTCTGACTTCCCTCTTTCTCTGACTTCCCTCTTTCTCTGACTTCCCTCTTTCTCTGACTTCTCTCTTTCTCTGAATTCTCTCTTTCTCTGACTTCTCTCTTTCTCTGACTTCTCTCTTTCTATAACATCTCTCTTTCTCCGACTTTTCACTTTCTCTGAATTCTCTCTTTCTCTGACTTCTCTCTTTCTTTGACTTCTCTCTTTCTCTGACTTCTTTCTTTCTCTGACTTCTCTCTTTCTTTGACTTCTCTCTTTCTCTGACTTTTCTCTTTCTATGACTTTTCTCTTTCTATGACTTTTCTCTTTCTATGACTTTTCTCTTTCTATGACTTTTCTCTTTCTATGACTTCTCTCTTTCTATGACTTCTTTCTTTCTCTGACTTCTCTCTTTCTTTGACTTCTCTCTTTCTCTTACTTCTCTCTTTCTCTGACTTTTCTCTTTCTATGACTTTTCTCTTTCTATGACTTTTCTCTTTCTATGACTTTTCTCTTTCTATGACTTTTCTCTTTCTATGACTTTTCTCTTTCTATGACTTCTCTCTTTCTATGACTTCTTTCTTTCTCTGACTTCTTTCTTTCTCTGACTTTTCTCTTTCTATGACTTTTCTCTTTCTCTGACTTTTCTCTTTCTATGACTTTTCTCTTTCTCTGACTTTTCTCTTTCTATGACTTTTCTCTTTCTATGACTTTTCTCTTTCTATGACTTTTCTCTTTCTATGACTTTTCTCTTTCTATGACTTTTCTCTTTCTATGACTTTTCTCTTTCTATGACTTCTCTCTTTCTATGACTTCTCTCTTTCTATGACTTCTTTCTTTCTATGACTTCTTTCTTTCTATGGCTTTTCTCTTTCTATGACTTTTCTCTTTCTCTGACTTTTCTCTTTCTATGACTTTTCTCTTTCTATGACTTTTCTCTTTCTATGACTTTTCTCTTTCTATGACTTCTCTCTTTCTATGACTTCTCTCTTTCTCTGACTTCTCTCTTTCTTTGACTTCTCTCTTTCTTTGACTTCTCTCTTTCTTTGACTTCTCTCTATCTCTGACTTCTCTCTTTCTTTGACTTCTCTCTTTCTCTGACTTCTCTCTTTCTTTGACTTCTCTCTTTCTTTGACTTCTCTCTTTCTTTGACTTCTCTCTTTCTTTGACTTCTCTCTTTCTCTGACTTCTCTCTTTCTTTGACTTCTCTCTTTCTCTGACTTCTCTTTTTCTTTCTCTCTCCCTTTCTCTGACTTACTCCTCTCTTTCTCCCTCTTTCACACACTCGTCCACTCCATCTTCCTACCCATTACTTGAACCCATTGCCCGTCCATCCGCTTGTTCTAGCTCTCATCCAGGGGAAAGTAAGTCAGGTCCGTGACCCATCAATACACCTCACAGTAATGAATTAATCAATAATTGTGGACAGAAGAACCTGGTGTCAGCCTTTAATGAAGGAATGGGGGAGGGGGGGGGTTGGTCAGAGGGAGGAACGTGAGGATGGAAAGATCAAGAAGAGTAGAGTTAAAAGGTAGTGTGACTTGTTGTATACAAGTCTGGGGGGGGGGGGGGGAGGGGGGGACATCACTCTGGTAGGATCTCATCACAAGATTGCAAAAGACTTACTGCTCTTAGAAAGGAACTGTCTCTCCGGCTGTCGAGACAGTTTTAGGGGCACGCAACTCCGTATTTGTGAAAGGCACATTGTAATCTCGTTAATGGGAAACAACAAAATTAAAAAAAAAAAAGATGGATAAAGATTGATTGCGTTATTTATTGTGGCGTTGAACAAATCGTGTTTGTTTTCCGATCAAACGTACATGTATCTATATAGTCTACCATTCCATATGAACCGAAATCAATTTACTTGCACGTTTTGGGACATGCCGACTATCAAATTGGTTCACAACAAAAGATATAAACCTATGAAATACTTAATGATTATACGGCACGAATATCAAAAATAGAATAACAAGCAAAACCAAACTGAAAATCCGTCACAAGCTCACAAAATGACCTTATTTAATTTAGTGTAAAGTGAACAGCATGTACAGGCAATCAGCAGGGACAAAGAAATTTAAACATTACTAACAGGTCAACCCATTTAATGTTTTACAGATAAAAAGAAAAAGCAATACATTTATTTTATTATGATATTTACTATAAAGTTCCCATCTCAGAACTTGCAATCTATAGGGCAGATGATGTTAAGGTAACCAACGGTTAACGAGCAGGGCGTCATGTGGCCAGCACAATGACCATCCGCCTTTACTAGAGTCATGTGCCCCTTTGAGTTGGGTGGACTCAGGATGCCCTAAAAATAAAGAAATTCAAAATCCCAGGTCATCATTTGAGATTTTTGGTTCAGGCAGGACTCTCGTCCGTTTGGGAGTTTGTCAGTGTAGGACTTGTGTTCATGTATGACGATTGTCGATTAGGACTTTAGCCAATCAGGACTTAAACCAACGAGGACATTCTGTACGGTTTTCTGTCCTCATATTCAGGCTCACTGAAAGTGGCCTCAAATTATTCCCCCTTCGCCTCCAACTGACCACCTGTTGAACCGTTGGTGCGCCACAGCTGATCCGTTGACAGTCATTCTCAATATCTTATAACCTAGACTAGAATGTTGTCTTTTGATCGATTTCTCTGTCTGCCTCCTCTTCTTTTCCTGGTACTGTTCCCTGAAAGAATGCCTTTGCTACCCGTGATATGGCCAAAAGTTTTAGTTTGCGTTTTTTTCTCAGTGGTCAGCAGGTACTCGTGGGCCCCAATAGCCATTATGATTCTTTTTTCGAATCTCATTATTTGTGATGTGGTATTTGAGGTTGAAACCTAGTATTCTTCAGTAACTATTTAATTTACAAAAGGCGGACAACTTATGTGTCATTGTGGATACGAGCACCCAGCTGTGAAATACATATTTCGTAGAAGATGTCGGTTTTTACGAAGCTTATATCAACTCACTCTGTCTGTCTGGTAAAAAGTGTTTACACGTTATTTCTCCCACACCCAATTTCAGATCAAGTTGAAATTTTGCACAATTTTTGCTTGTACTTGACAAAAAAAGAATCAGGAAAAAAATTGCCAATTATTTAATTACCAATGGGTAATTAATTAATTTGGTTGGTATCGAACAATGGAAAGAAATCGTATTTGACAGATATGGTGGTATAAGCTAAGTTAGTTCCCTTGAGGAGGCTTGAGCTCTCCAGTTCCAATTCAAACGAGACCTCTATATCGAAAGAGTCGATTCAAAGTCGTGCAACTTTTATTGTAATGCATTTAAAAAGCGATCACGGTAACATTTACACAGACTCGTTTCTTCTTTTACCCCCTCCCCTATTTCCTTTCTCCCAGCTGGTCAAGACAAGTGATAGGAAAAATACGCGTTGAGAAAGCTAAAAGCATGAAATTGCGATAAACAAAAACAGTTTGATAAAGATGTTTCTAATCGCACAGATTTATTATTGTTAGTTTAGATTTATCACACGTTTAATAACATGACTGACCCAAACACTTCATATAAACATTGTTGTTTTTTCAAGTATTAAAAAAAATGCTTTTCTTGTTGTTTTTTTTCTATTGTCGTCTGCAACGATAGTTTCCCTTGGGTTCGTATACCATCATTTAAATGTTGTTTTCCTGTGAAAGTTAATGATTTCTTTTCAAATTTGGCTATTGGTTTTCGTTTTATTCTAATGGGTGGGGGTGGGGGCGGAATTCATTAACACAAAAAAAAAATGTGTTTTGTTACGCTATGGCAATTTCTTGTTCAAGCCTGCAATTAGATAGTACTAGAGTTATTTGCTCTTCCCGGCAGCCATGATCAATACACACCTACGAATTTCTATGTCACTTTAGTGCCGAACATCGATTCGTTAGAGTAGCCGCTCTTGAAAGTTATAAATAGCAACCGTTTGTGCTCAAGGCCATTAACAAAATGTCAACAAACAAATAAAACAAACAGGAATGCAAGTGAATGCTTGACATTGTTTTGTTTAATTTCCATTATTGATGTTGATTAATTATCTGGTGTTACAGTATTACGCTGGCATTGCTATAATTGAGTTTTATTAAAGGAAAAATTAATTGTATTATGCTATCTTATGTTGCGCGGTTAAAATACATTAATCTACTATTTGTAACCCTCCATGAATCTATTCTTTTCTAGACACAGAATGTATTCTATTATCAATAATAAACCGACAACCATATAGTGAGAAGTCACAAAAAAAAACAGAAAATAGCCCACGGATTCCTATGATGATAAAGCTAAAATTAAATAGCGCAAATTATGAGGTTTCCTTTAAAAAAAGAAAAGATAACCAAATTATGCGCAATTCCGCTGGGGTCTAGGACCGGGGGTCGGCATCCTGCGGCTCTTTAGTTCCATACGTAAATATTATTTATTTTATCGAAACATTTTTCAAAATAGTTCTGAATCGTTTAACGAGGATTAGGCACCGTTTCTAATTCTCAGACACTTGTACTCGCTTTTCACCGCACCTCTCCTACATTATACGCGTCGCTATAGCTGTCGTCAGTCCGTCGGAAGATATCCCCAGTTGTCGGATGTTTCTATGTAGGTTTTAATTCACTTTCGACACAAGACGCATTGGCATGTTCACCACGTGCTTTGGCTATGACGTATTGTTTCAAGTGAATGAGAAGCGATTATCTTCTCAAAATTAGAAGCAATCTACAAGTAATGCTAATCTGGCAACCTTTGCGGTACCACTAAAATTGCTCAAGAAGACAAACCTTTTACAGATGTTGAGTATGTCAAAGACTGCTTCCTACGTGCGTCTGAAGAACTGTATCGTGATTTTAAAAAACGAACCAGAAATCTTGAAAAAGAAAATCAAACATTTGCCACTATCTGCTAAAACAGTACACGATAGATTTGCTAAAATGTCTTCAAATGTAACATATTTGCAGTTGGAAGATATTCTATTTTTTTGTCTTATCACTTGATATAGATAAATGTTCCGACATAAAGACACGGCACAAGTTGCCCATTTTTCAGGTATATGTCTTCCCAAGGCCCAAAAGAAGAACTTCTAGGCTCGCGACCGCTTTCGTGACAATCTATGGGGGAAGATAGAGCGAACGCAGTGCAAAATACCTTGAAGACAATAAGATCGAGTTAAAATAAGAATCGTTTCAATAGCAATTGATGGGGCTAGGAGTATGACAGGAAACAATAAAAGGTTAACTACGATTCTTCGGAGCTGAATAAACCTTGAAATTCTTACGTTTCACTGCATGATGCATCAAAAAGCGCTTTGGGCCCAAACATTTCCGGCCGAAATAGTTGAGGTAGGAAATTTGATAATCAATATTGTTAACAGCATCTTGTCAAAAGCACTCTACCATCGTCAGTTTCAAGAATTCTTAACGAAATGGAGACTCAGTATTCCGACCTCTTTCTTCCCAATAATGTCTGCGATGGCTTTCCAAATGTTAAAAAGATTGGCATTGTGCTTGGATGAAATACACAAAATCCTAAATGATAAATGCATCCATCCCTGCATTAGAGAACAACAAATGGTTGCAAACATTTTACTTCATGGTGTATATAAAACAATGAAATTAAATGGGCTGAATCTAAAACTGCAAGGAAATGGAAAGCCCAGCTTATGTTTTGATAGAAGAATTAGTTTGTCTTGAAGAAAAATGAATTCTATTTGCAGAAGATATTCAGAGCAGTAAGTTACTTCAGCACAGTTATAAAAAAATCAAAGATGAATTTTTTGACGAATTTGAGCAGTTCAAAACCAACAAAACCTTTTAGCATTCCTCGTGAATCCTCTCAACACAAATAGTAACGAAATCCACATTGATCCGTTTGGAATCGATACTAGATCCCTAGAAATACAATTAATCGATTTAAAAAGTAAAGTTTTAGTGGGTGGAAAATTTAAAAATTCAAGTTACAAGTGTTGGAAGTCCAGAAATGTATGTACATAACGCAACAAAAGTGGACAGCTTTAAAAGAAATGCCGCGAGATGATTCGGCGCATGGTATAATCTTTCAGATTGCCACAGTGAGGTGAAAAAGTTGTCATTTGGAGTGCTGACTATCTTTGGATTGACATATTCGTGCGAGTAAGTGTTGTCTTGCATGAATATAATTGAAAGTAAAGTAAGAAGCCAACTAACAAATGAAAGGTAGAGTCGTGTTTGAAACTAAAAACAAAGTTATCAGCCAAACTTTCTAAAACCCATGCAAAACCAACACTTATTGAATTTGTTTGCTCAATTGTTTGTTATTAAAGTACAAGTTAGTGTTGTAAGTAAATGTTGAACTGCTTTAGTTGTTACCGAAATAAACAATAATTACTTATATATAAATATAAATAGATTCGGTTTTTGTTTCATTGAAAAATTAATTATTTGAGTACTAGTTATTGTTAGCAAGAAATAAAAATGTTGTGGCTCTTTAAAAAAACTTTAAAATGTTGTAAATTGTTAATTTTGGCTCTTCCGACTCAAAAGGTTGCCGACCCCTGGTCTAGGACTTCTTAAGAGGCTTTGCTCAAGATGGACGTTGTTCTGTGTATTTGTGATGTCCGCACGTAAATAAACATTCGTTTAGCGTTGAGTCGCCTTCTTAAAGTTCTTACAATATAATAACAGGGGGTGGCACTGCTTCGTAGAATGGGAAAACCTCTATGTGCATCGGCTCTACTATTTCCCAGGTATGTGCGATCCAGTGTCGAAATCTGGGATCAAAGGTCTCTCGGACAATGCCCTGTGCAAAATGCGCCATAATATCTTGACCCATTCTTTCTAGCCGCCACAACTCTGTCCTTCCTTCGTAAATATCCTAAGGGATGAGTCTAAGACTCTTGGAACTCTAGGTCCATGGAAGCTCGCCTCCGACTGCCTGTTCTGAACAAACAGCTCTGTCTAGGAAAGATCCAACCGATGCAAGTTTTACATCCCTATAACCGATGGCTCGTATCCCAACAATTTAATAGCGGTGAAGCATTCAATCTACTGTATTGACCCGACGATAGATATAAAGAAAAAAAAAGCACAACTCGAATTAGTCAGGAGGCAAAATCATCGGACAAGAGAGACGCTTATTACTTGAAAGAGTAAGGACGTTTTTGCCAGGGGCGTAGCAGGGTACTCGTGGGCCACCTTCCCCCTCCCCAAGATTATGACAAAAGCATATCTATTGGTCTCGAATGCATCAGTACATTTTAAAAACGTCATTTCTATGTGAGTAGAGTTACCTACCTTTCCTGAAAGTGATGGTGTAATGATTGTTAATAAATGTACAGCTTTTCACAAGTAGGCCTAATTACATTTTTTCAGGACACTAAGTGCCCTCGTATGCCACGTCTTAAAGTTACGATCTTGTGTTTAATATGAACAAATAAATGTTCTCTAATCCGAGTGGATTTTCGTTCTCCCTGAATGACACATTTTGACAATAAGCAGATATATAAAATAGAAACATGATGAATGAATGGTTTCATAAAAATACAGACGAATTTCGAACATTTAAATTCAATACATTTTGGATTAAACTTTCATCTCATGGGTCCCTATTGGTCATGGGCCCGGGTTCATTGAACCCCTTCGCGCCATGGATGCTAAGCCACAAAGTACTTTGCTGTCATTGGACTGTTTCCCCTTCATTGAATTTATAATTTTTTTTTTAAAGAGAAAACATCTATTTAATATGCATATAAGTGTAATAAAATTTAAAACAGCAATTAAAAAGTATTTATAATGCATTGTCAGGTGAACCGCAAGGGACAGCAATAAGTCCACAACACCCAACTAAAGGAATTTTTTTCTTCAGGCTTTGAATAAGATATTGACGCTTTACAAATATAACAAATAGATCAATTAGATAATCATTATATGACATCATTTAGGCTAGGCTCATGATGTCGGATTTTCAATATCTTTTCGAGATCTAAACGGGACGGACCACACAAAGTTAATAGCGTCTATTCCCCTTTTGGGGGGGGGGGGGCACTAAAAACTCAATTGTCCTAAATAAATATGTAAATAGAACACGAAAAAGAAATACAAATTATTTTAAAAGAAAAATGTTTGTCTTTTATACATTCTGCCCATATTGTGGTGGTGTCGTATGCAGAGATATGTTCGTTCATGTAATTAAGTATTGAGTCGCATCGTATCAAGTGCTCATCGTAAAATCACTTTAATCCACACACACACACACACATTCAAACGCTTCATCTCTTCTCCTTCCCGTTCTGATAACGTCTGCTACCAGGTCCACTTCTGCTCTGGTCACCGCGTGCTCACAGATCGCATAGAACCACCTTGATGTTTACACCCATGTGGGTCAACGGGGTCAGAGGTCAGGTGAACCAGCTAATATTTACATCATCAGCAAATGTCGCTTGGTGGTGTGGGGGGGGGAGGGAGGACGGGGGTCGTCTTCCGCTCTCATTAGTAGAGACGTGCAGAGAATGAGGGGGAGTGAGAGAGAGAGAGAGAGAAAGAGAGAGAGAAATGTGTGAAAGAGAGACAGAGAAATGGGTGAAAGAGAGACAGAGAGAGAGAAAGAGAGACGGAGAGAGAGAGAGAGAGATGGAGAGAGAGAAAGAAAGAAAGAGAAATGGGCGAAAGAGAGAGAGAGAGCTAAAGACAAAGAAAGAGAGAGAGAGAGAGAAAGACAAAGAGAGAGAGAGAGAGAAAGACAAAGAGATAGAGAGAAAGAGAGACAAAGAGATAGAGAGAAAGAGAGATGGAGAGAGAGAGAGAAAGAGAAATAGATGAAAGAGGGTTAAATAGGAGAGAAAGGGAGTCATGGTGGGAGAAAATTAAAGGGAGAGTCGGAGAGAAAGGCTGTGAGAGAATAGAGAGAGTGCGAGAGACTGATAGAAAAAGAGAGTGGCAGAGTTACAAAGAGAAGGAAAGAAGAACTGCTGTAGTAGATTTTTTTTTGGAGGGGGTCACTTTACACATACACAAACACACAACACCGACAGCCACGTCGCGACCTGTGGGCAGTTTAGACCAATATCTCGTTGCCACGTGGAACAGGCCTGTGACGTCAGACTTGTGACTGCCCACAGGTTGATACGTCGCAGGTTAGTGTTGAGGCACTCTTTAACGATTGATCTCCATTCGATACTCGCTCACAATATATAACCTCTTACGTAATGCCCTCTTCTGATAATGGATGCGCCCAGAGCTTCCTCACAAGGGCCTATTCCTGTGTGTTAGATAAAAGTGATCACGTTTTGCCCTGGGTTGCACATGAATTATGGTCCCTTTCTCGAAGTTTCAAGTGAGGAATTACTTTGCAATATGCTTAACACCAAGATATAGTTTTTTGGTACCTAGCTGTAGTTTTTTTTTTGGCACCAAGTTACAACTTTTTGGCACCAAGTTAACGCTTTTTGGCACCAAGGTATCGCTTTTTGGCACCATGCTACAGCTTTTTGGCACCAAGTAACGGCTTCTTGGTAGCAAGTTACAGCCCTTTGGTTCCAAGTTGCAATAGCTGTTGGGTTACTGTAGTTTTACATGATTACTCATAGTCGATGACAATATATGAATCAATAGTTCAATATGAAGCAATAATAAACCAATCGGTTAAACAATTAATGGTAATAATTATAATCAATTTAGTTTTATATCGACAAAAATGAACCTTTTACCTGCATTATTGAGATATATAACAGTGATTTTGCGGTTTTAAAAAAAAAGGTAAAAAAATATTTTGCTTTTTTTGGGGGGAACAATTAAATGCTATAAGTTATAGTGCAGGCTAGGCAGTCAGTCATGTCTTGTAATGGATAAGTAAACCTTAGCTACCATGCTTATGTTTATTGTAGACTTAAGAACTATTGTGCCATATAACTGGACAGGTAAAACCACTGAAATCATTGCTTTTATGTGTTAGACGAGTGGGTTATGGGATAGATATTTTAGCAGAAAGGGGGGTGGGGGGGGGAAGAGGTCGAGGCGGAATACTTAATGCACGTTTGTCCTGATTCGTTCCAGCATGTAATCCGGTCTGCTGTTCCTCAATATTGATTCTGTTCCATCCACAACGTGGATACAACGGTTGAAAACAGGATGACAGTAATCCATCTTCCGAGGGAGTCAATCACTAGCTGAGCTTTCAATTGAATCGCTTGACATGGTGTGTCTTTTTAGCGTGTCTGTCTATCTATCTATCTATCTATCTATCTATCTATCTATCTATTTATCTATCTATCTTTCTATCTTTCTATCTATCTATCTATCTATCTATCTATCTATCTGTCCGTCTGTCTGTCTGCCTATCTATCTAGTGACCATTTATATTGCTCTCTCTCTTTCTCTCTTTTCCCCTCTTTCTCGTGTCTGCTTCTGTCTGACATTTGCTCTCTTTCTGTCTTTTTTTTGTCTCCTTCTCTCTCGTTCTCTCTCTCTCTTTCTCTCTCTCTCTCTCTCTCTCTCTCTCTTTTCCTCATTAATTTCGTGAAGGGGTAAAAATTAAAGTTCGCTGACTGACTGCTAGGACTACACTACTGTCAAACTGGAACCAATTCTTCTCTAGCAGTTGATCGTACAAGACGTGAGCCACCCAAAGTCAATAAACCAATGCGTTAGAACTCGTTACGACAATACCATCTTCTTCCTATGACTGACCGAGACTGACTGGGGAAGTTCCTAGTTCCAGCTTTCTACTGTAACTGAGGCATCCATCCAACAGTCAGTGAGATTTTTTGTATCTTCATTCATAAACTCAATTTTTTTTAATTGGTCGAACCAAAACAACGGCCAGGGCCAGATTAGGCGGTCTGGAGGCCATGGGATGAGACCATTCGTTATATAAAGCTAGAACACTGACCTGCAACGTCACAACCAATAGCGTGTCGCCACGTCACACCTAGAACGTGGCAACGAGCTATTGGTCTCCACAGCCCACATGCTGCGACGTAGCAAATCAGTGGTAAGGCCTTCCATAACGAATGGTCTCGCCAAGGGCGACGAGGGAGCGGGGGCCCAATTATTATTTTCCGAATAAAAGAAACCATCTTCTTTCGTTATCTATATTTAAGCGTGTGGCTTAAAAATGATCTCAACAAGAAATGTAGTGATTTGTTGAGGTGAGATATAATTGAATAAAATTTCAATAACTGCGTTAACGATTGGAACTTTGTGAGTTGCTTTTTTTTTTCAACGAAAAATCGATAATGTCGCTGAAATGTATATCACTATTTCAGTGTCCTCTCTCTGGGGCTCCGTCAAGTAAAAGCAAAGTTAAGTTCCTCTTTCAGACTGTGCGGTCTATAGGGCAGATGGTGTCATCTGTTTGTTTTTTTACCAACGGTTAACGAGCAGGGTATCATGTGGCAAGCACAACGACCAGCCCGCCTTTACTTTCCCCGACTAAAGTCAGGTACCCATTAGAGTTGGGTGAACTCAGGGGCGCTCTAAAAGTCCCGAAATTCGAAATCCCAGTCTTCTCCTAAATTCGAACTCGGGACCTCTGGGTTCGGAGGCCAATTGCTTAACGACCAAGCCACCGCCAGCCCTGACCCAAATCCGGCCCCGAAAACGCCGACGTTTGAAGTGTTCTGAGAACTTAGTGAGAAGTAGGAGAGCGTGTGTGTGTGGGGGGGGGGGAGATAACTGGTGAACTGTCAAAACAAAGAACCAGAGTTCAACTCCATTTTGTCATAACATTCAGACAAACAAACCATTTTCTGATCTACATCGGAATTTAGAAATTCTCTGGTCAACACGTCAAGTCAATGCATTAGGTTTACTAGCGTGTGCCATAGAAGAAAACATCAAATATAAATGTAATGCCTTAATCCTTCATATACGATTTGCAATGAGTCATAGTTGCTTTTAAAAACCCTCTTAGATGTAAGGCGGCAAAGATTATTTGATTGAAATCCGTGAGGCACATCAAGTGTAGCAAGAAAACAAGGAAGTATTACCACAAATAATTTAGGCAATTATATATGGTAGTGCTGCAATCTATAGCGTAACTCAGCTAATTATACAGTGTGTCGCTGCCTCTCTCTCTCTCTCTCTCTGTCTTTATTCTCTCCCCCCTCTATTTATTAGTCTCTAATCGATTATCTTTTTCTCTTTCTCTCTCTCTCTCTCTCTCACACACACACACACACACACTTTTTTATTTCACTCTCTTTTTCACGTAGATTTACCTTTCACTATCACGTGCTGTCTCGCGTTGTCTCGCGCTGTCTCATGCTATCAGCAGTAATGCAGTCTTACGTCACGCTTAACAATCACTTGATATGAAAGGGACGATACCCAAGATAAAGTGCAATCATCATTGCTTGGCTCCACCCAAACCATAAACACACACACACAACTCTCTCACTCGTATATTATTTTATGGCCGATTCAGGACTAACAATTGTACAAAGAAATTGCTTTAAGTTACTTATTTTTACAAATCAATAGATCTAGAAGCTTGTTAAAAATATCATTAGTGACTTATTTATTAGTAAGCACAGAGCTGTAGATAATGGAATAATCACTTCTTGTGTGTCATGTAGTACAAACTTTCCCTATATGCCCCACTCTATAATCATTTAACTTAGGGCGGGTAATACAGTTTTCATACTCTTCTGTTTGGAAAGACAATGGATGTCACGGCTGAATTAGGCCGTACAGATCTAGATTGCTTCCCCTGAAGCATCTAAATAGGCTAAACCCCACACAACTACGCTACTGTACCCGTTCCTCCCTTCTCCTCTCCCTATCCCTTAGTCTATCGGACGTTTGGACACCACACATGATCTGTCGCTCGTCTTTTTCCATTCCTCTCTGTCTTTTGCCCCTTGACAAGAGCCTCTTTCAATGTCAGGTCAGCCCATTCTTTAATGCTGTCTTCCTCTCGCTATCTCTGTCTGCCTTTTCTACTGGTACTTTTCTCTGCGGGAAGGATTATGCAAGCCATGACATTCTTCTAAATCTGATATGGCCATAAAGTTTTGGGCTGCGTTTTTTTGGACAGTGGTCAGCTGGACATCGCGAGGCCCTATTGCCATCGTGGGGCCCTACTGCCATCGTGGTCCTGTTTCAGATTTCCCCTACCCTTGCAAAAGTGTCAAAGATCTACTTTTAGAATGTTCCAATATACCTTGGAGGCTTAGACATACCTTAGAGGCTTAGACATACCCTAGAGGCTTAGAATGACGCGTAGGACGTAATCATCTTCTTTTTTTGAAGTAACATCTGTATTATATAAGATAAGATAAGAAAACATCAATGTCCCGTTAGCTGAAATGGCGGTCCTTGTACGTAACAGCGGTGGTTACAATATAGCAATACGAGACGAATTCCCCATGTTAACGCTGCCCTCGGCCACTCATAACGAGTGGACCCAGGATCGAGGCGCGGCGCGCGTGTACGCGATACGGTCACCTTCTCGGTCCATGGCCTTACTGCTGGGAACCCTCTGACTGGACTTGGGGTGAATCGCTTGCCTGTTCGCTGGATAAAAGCCTTTCCAGCGATCAATCGGGATAATGACGCCTTCGAAGCCGATTCCATGCTGGACTTTATCGAATGTAGGTGACGCAGTACTATCCTCATAGACTCACATGTCATGCATTGGCTAATTAGCTTTTTTAAAAAAAGTTGTTAGAGTAATATGAAATTGAGATAAATAAGTACATCTCTCTCTCCTTGCACTGTAAGCCAATAACTAACCGTAAAAAATTATTTTGAAATCAAAGGAAAAGAGTTAAAGAAATTCTAAAGGAAATAATTAGGAAAGCACGAAGGAGACAGTTACAGAAAGTCTGGAGAAAAGAGTTACAGAAATTCTAAAGGAAATAATTAGGAAAGCACGAAGGAGACAGTTACAGAAAGTCTGGAGAAGAGAGTTACAGAAATTCTAGAGAGTTTAAGAAATTTTGAGAAGAGAGTTACAAATACGGGAGGAGAGAGTTAAAGAAATTCTGGAGGGGTCGTTTAAAGAGAAACTGATGGAGAGAGTTAATGAAAGAGTGAAAGAAAAAAAGGAGCAGACAATAGAAAGAGTTTGTGAATGAGTTATTTCCCTTCCCATTGTTTTAATCTCAAAGCTAAAACGATGCACTCAGAGTGCTACGTGTCTGTCTATGAATGTCATAATATCACATCAGGTATAGGATCAAATAGCACATTGACTAGACACGCTAAGGCTCCATCGCTCCAGCTCCACAACAGACAGGGAAATCTCAAAACACAAAGGTTCAAGGTCGAATGGAAAAGAAGTCACTAGCAAAGACTTCTGGGTAGAAAAAAAAAAAAGGCTGACTATTTTTCATCTCATAAGAAGTCATTGTGACCGTAAAGTCTAGCCTATATTTATTGCGTAATGAAAGATTAATCAATGAGATGGCGTCCATGGACTTTGATTACTAATGAATTGTGTTGGTCATCTAATTTTAGAAGAAAGACATGGCTACAATCTTCGTACTTGTGTTTGCAATATAATTAAGACACTCACAGAGGCGCCCCATTCTAAATTAAAGCAAGAGCTCGTACTTTCACTGTAGCGAACAACACCAAAGCCATACAATCTAAAAGGCCTAAATACTGACCTGTGACGTTGCAGTCATTGGGCAGTGGAGACCAATAGCTCTTTGCCGCGTCACAGTCTGTACGACGTTGCACTGCCCACAGGTTGCGACGTCGCAGGTCAGGGTTCAAGCCTATTATAACGAATGGTATCGACATACACCAATGATCTTTCTAGGATTGCCTAGAACAGTCCTTCTAACCAGAGATACACTATCAAAATCAACCCTAGCGTTAGCTTAAAAGCAGCCCGTATGGGAGCCGTCCCACAGGGCATTTGTCGGAATGCCTATATAGCCCGTCCGTCCCGACCTCCTAGCACATGGCCTTAGAAAGAAAAAAAAAGCGCATCAGACGTCATGGAGGCAGCAAGTCTTAAGATGAAACACACTCGAAAGAAAAAATAATTCCCCCGGACAGACGAACATAGTTTCTTATGAGTTTTCCGAAGGTTAAGGTTAAGCCATAAAAAAAGATACACGAAAAAGAAACCAGTAAAACCGGAAGTGAGGATGTGTTGCACCACTTGGATTCAAACTTGTTACCTGAGCAAGTTTTTTTAAAAGGGTCTCATGTTGTTAAAGACGACCTTTCTAGTGCAGGGACCAAAGACGGAACTTTTTTCTAGTGCAGGGACCAAAGACTTGGAACTCTCTCTATTAAGCTTGACTAACCATATGCCTCACTGCATTCAATACAAAGACCTAGGCCTATTCATTTTATCTTCAATCATAACTTAGTAACTGATGTTTTTTCTGACGTTATTTTTTTCTGCGCATTCAAAAATGTCAGATTTTCAAAGGGTTTCTATGTGACGTCAGAATGGCCTAAATGTATATCTGACCAGGTTTTTAACATCAGTGGGGCTCTCATCCTATCAACTTTTTCGGTAGGGAGGGGTATGGATGAAAGGTCTACCTGTTTAAAACGTATTGAGATGAGCAGGGACGGCTTTTAGGGCCAATTTAACCAATTGCTCCAAATTGGGCTCACGCCTGGAAGGAACCCCGCGATCTAAATTAAGCACGGGCTTTAAAAGATGTAGGACTTAAAGGGTTAACATACATGTTATATCGTACGACTGGCGTAACTTTACTCACTGGCACCTATTGAGTTGCTTCCTATACATGTCGCATAACAAATGTTGGTATAACTTTCTAATTTATCAATTATTGTGAAAAAAAACATTTAGATGAGGGGCCTCGCAAGCATCCATTTAATTGGGCCTTGCAACTCGTAAGAGCGGCACCTGATGATGAGTTTGTAATTTTCACTCTCGTGTCTATATTTGTTATGGTTGTATACTTCAGCCTAAATTATGTTACTATTGTTGTTATTATTATTGCTACTAAATCACAAAACTCTGTTCCGACCCCCCTTTACCCTTGCAGATCAACGAAGTGTACTTGCTTTAATGTATGCTCAATTATAAACAGAAAGTAGCTCTGCTACAATTTATTTTTGGTGTTGGGAGTGGGCTAAAAACTCTTTGACAGATCAAGAAGTAAATAAAATGTTATTTGAAAGTAGGGCAGTGACAGACATTTATTGAAACAGACAACTTGTAAGAAATCTAATTCAACATGAAACAAGACATTTTTATTTCTTTATTTTTGTTTGGGAAAAGGGAACGATTGCATATGTAAAACAAAACAAAACAAACAAAAACTATAGTGAGAATCTGTTGCTAAGATACGGGAACAATAAAAAGACGAAAATTAAAAATCAACCAGTCAAAAAACAAAACAAAAAACTAACAAAAACAGAATGTCAACTTTTCAAAAAGTCATGAGAAAATAAAAAAAAAGGAAAGAGAGTTGAAAATGAAGGAAAACAAATTAGAGAAGGGACGTAACTGGACGAAATCAAGGTTCCTTAACTAGCAATGTCTGTTTGCCTCTTATTTTCTTTTACAAATGTCACCAGGCTTATCTGGGTTAACTGTGAATCTTGGAACCTGTTTCTTGACCCTGTCCAATTGGCTTAAGGTTAATAATATAAAATCTGGTACATAGCAATATACAAAAGACATTATTTAAGAGAATATTATTCATACAAAATTAGACTCATATTTGGTTTAATAATTTTGCATTCCTGCATATACGATCCTGTAACACAATCTGTGTATAGTTAGAAATATAGTATCTGGGAGAAGGTTTCCGTGCCACAACGTGATTTGAACTCAAGCTCCCTTGTTTGGTGGCCACGCTGTAGCCTCTTCGCATCTCGCACAAAGTACCAGCCTTACAACAAGCCTAGTGAACATATTTCTTATGCGCCCCAAATGAGAATCTTGTTTTGCTACACTAATGTCCTAGCAATCTTATGCGCCCCTAATGAGAATCTTGTTTTGCTACACTAATGTCCTAGCAATCTTATGCGCCCCAAATGAGAATCTTGTTTTGCTACACTAATGTCCTAGCAATCTTATGCGCCCCAAATGAGAATCTTGTTTTGCTACACTAATGTCCTAGCAATCTTATGCGCCCCAAATGAGAAACTTGTTTTGTTACACTAATGTCCTAGCAATCTTATGCGCCCCAAATGAGAATCTTGTTTTGCTACACTAATGTCCTAGCAATCTTATGCGCCCCAAATGAGAATCTTGTTTTGCTACACTAATGTCCTAGCAATCTTATGCGCCCCAAATGAGAATCTTGTTTTGCTACACTAATGTCCTAGCAATCTTATGCGCCCCAAATGAGAATCTTGTTTTGCTACACTAATGTCCTAGCAATCTTATGCGACCCAAATGAGAAACTTGTTTTGTTACACTAATGTCCTAGCAATCTTATGCGCCCCAAATGAGAATCTTGTTTTGCTACACTAATGTCCTAGCAATCTTATGCGCCCCAAATGAGAATCTTGTTTTGCTACACTAATGTCCTAGCAATCTTATGCGCCCCAAATGAGAATCTTGTTTTGCTACACTAATGTCCTAGCAATCTTATGCGCCCCAAATGAGAATCTTGTTTTGCTACACTAATGTCCTAGCAATCTTATGCGCCCCAAATGAGAATCTTGTTTTGCTACACTAATGTCCTAGCCATCTACTTTAACTACTGTTTCCACTCAGTCGCCACTTTGAGGCTGGGCAGTTGTTGTTGGTTGGTCGTTGGCCTGTAGCTCCAAAACAGATAGTACAGCTAAACCTATGTAGGCCTTTTACATTTGAACTATAGAGTTTGAAATAAGCTTGACTAACTTCTTGATGAAATAAAACTTAATGTAAATATACACAGATCCAACTTTAAAGTATATGTATGTAGAAACTACTTCTTCTTCTTGAAACTGTCAGGTAGAGTTGAGCCTTCGGCTCTTGGAACTCTTGAGCCAGCAAAAGTGAACAAGAGCTCCCTTTCACCGGCCTGAATGAGAACAGTGTACACCGTTTGGCGGGGTGTCAGACTCGCGGCCAGAGACCACATGCACCTGGACCCTTGCCATTTTCCTTTTCTATACCAGGCTAACCGTGCAGAATACGCCATTTATGTAGCGGCCCCTTGAGGAACGGCGCCTGGATTGTGACAAGGTAGTGGGAGCTTTTTTACAACTCCGCACAGTGCAATGAGGATGCTCTCGCACCCCCACGGGAGTCTTGTTTTGCCACCCTTTAGCCTAATCGTTTCCTTCTTCGATCGTTCCACCCGGGCGCCACTATGAGGCAGGGTAGCATGCCCAGATGTATATAGAGACAAGACATATACTTTTTATGCACAGTCATTACATGCTGAAAGCACCTTAAGTAGAACTTAATGGAACTCAAATTCTAGAGCTAAAGTTAATAAATAATTCGAAAACAATATTCAAATTATTAACATTTGATATAATTATTTTAAGATTTAACATGTTAGAGATGCGATATGGTGATATTGTGTTATCAATCATCTCTAGATCTAGATTGTTCTTATACTGTTATCTTTCTAAGAATCCAGCTAGTGTTCTATGAATATCAATATTTTACTCTAGATTTGGACCTAGATTTGATGAATGTAGAAATATACGGATAATAGCTAATCAGTAAATGAAAAACAATGTTAAAACAGTGGGATGATGTAGAGAATAAGATAAGTACTATCGATTTGTGGGAGAGAACTAGACAAAAGCCCATAGCCCAAGACATCACAAAACGAAAATGGAGCTGGATAGGACACACCCTGAAAAAAACAGCTACCAATGTTGCAAGGCAGGAACTTGACTGGAACCCACAAGGAAAGAGGAAAGTGGGCAGACCCAAGCAAACCTGGAAGAGGTCAGTCATCAGTGAAGCTGAGGGTACTGGAATGACATGGGAGCAGATGAAGAAAGCTGCTCAGATCCGAGTTCGGTGGAGAGGTGTGGTTGCGGCCCTATGCTCCCCTGGGAGTACACAGGACTAAGTCATGTCACTGTAGAGAATAAAGTTGTGCGGTAATTTTTTCAAATTTTACAATGGAGTAATAAGACCTTCACTTTTTATAAGTGCTTAAATAAGTCAGTGGCAAAACAACATGTCCTTCCATCATGAATGCTCGAGCTAGAATTCTGACTCGAGAAGACCTTTTGTTTTTAAAATTGCTTTTAAAAAGGCTGCACAGAGACCTACTTTTAGAAATTGTTGAGAAGCACTAAACTAAGCAAAATGTATCTGGTATTTTCCAATAATTTTCATGTTTGTTTATTTGAATAAGTTGATAATGGGTTTCTCATTTTCCAAACAAATTTTCTTTCAATTTGATCGGACTATTAGCTAACCCTCGGAAGACTGGCAAGTTTTTCGAATGGTTCATTTGCTCGTGTGTCCCTGATCTTAAATGTATACTCGGACATAAATGTCTCAGAAGCTTTATCTAATGTCGTAAAACTGCTCGGGTCCTCAAATATTCAAAGGTGGAGAGCCACTGTTGTATAGACCAGGTAGCTTCAGAGGTAGTGCTTTTGTTGTCTTATTTTCTGTAAAACACAAATACTGCGTAAATAGTAACCTTAACCTTGTTTGTTTTCCTGTTGTCTGACATTAGACCATCGTCTGCTGACATGCCAAGTCTGAACAAGTAAAAAACTGTCACCCCCTGAAGTAACGAAACAAATATAAAGTCAATAAGGAAAAAAAAAGACAGAAAGAAATGTGAAAAAGCATTGCGAAATAGAATGTTAATTATACAGAGCAAGCATGTAGTAAACGGCCGCGCCCAGTGTTTTGATCCCGATCACAGACTGAACTACTAAACTAGAGCAAACGACGGAATTGAATGCCGGTGTAAGTACACTGTATCAAAAATTATCGGTGATCGGGTCCCAATAGAATAATAGGGTTCTACAAAGACAAGTCCCATTGGATAAAAGTACCCTACAAGATTATAGTGTCCTACAAAATAATAGGGCCTTTCAAGAATAAGAGAACCTTGCAAGATAAAAGGGCCCTACAATTACAAGAGTAAAAGTACTCTTTTTAGGTATTTACTTCTTCTATCCGGCTACTTGTTTCAAATGTAGTGCTAAACAGTGGCGTAGCAAGGGATATGGGGGCCCGGGGGCTTGGCCTCTTAAAGAGCCCCTGCATTTTGACATTCTACATCATGACATGAGATAATAGCGTAATATTTATATTTAATGAAAAAAAAATCTAACATTCATTTGGGGGCCCCCCTCAAGTGGCTGCACGGGCAGATTTTCAAATTCCCCCCCCCCAATCCTCTATCATAGCTACGCCACTGGATCTAAATAATAAGATTCGCGCAGTGTAGAAAAAAAATATACTCAGTACATAATAATCGAATAACTTAAATCTTTGCTTCTCGCTTTGTCATCAAGGCATCTACAATACAGAAATGCCCTCGAACCGTAGTGAACTAATCACTTCATGACTCCATGTGTCCCCCAGACAGCCCTGCGTTCCATGGACTCAGACGTTCATTTTTGTGCCGCGTTTCTCCCTTCAAAAGTTCCAAAGGTTTGGGACACTCTCCGAATCCAGCTTAGACAAAATGCTTCACGACATTCAAGCACAGTGGTTCTCAGTCTGTGGGTCGCGACCCACTTGGGGGTCGATTCACGATTTGCCAGGGGTCGCCTAAAATTCGTTTATGTGTAATGTTATGATAAGGAGAAATATCTATTTGAAGAATATAATTCCATACAGTTTTGTGATTAATGCATATCAGAGACTTTGAGATGTCCATTTTAGAACATAAGGACAAATTACTTTTTGCTAAAGAACGAAAATAGTTTTGCGGTTGGGGGAAGGGGAGGGGCGGGGGTCGCTGCAGAGTGGGGTATTGTAAAAAGGGGTCGCCGAGCTAAAAAGGTTGAGAACCGATGTTCAAGCAGAACACAGTTGTAGAATTGTGTGTGAACAAAATCCTAATAGTATTTTTAGGTGTAACCAGAGACCCCAAGACGCTTACGTCAGCATGTAATATGTCTAAAGTCTTTAGAAAATATCCCGGCGCGTGACACACATTTAACTGAACTTATTAGCCAGATTTTCGTAACCCCTTTTAATGACCAAAAAAACTATTTTTGAAAATATTCATTTTATTATTTCAGCAATTAATTAAATATTTTTTTTTTAATATCAGAAAAGAAAGTTAATGATAAATGTAAAAAAAACAAAACAAAAAAAAAAAACTAAATCGCATGTTTCACAGTTAACTGCGTGTTACAATTTTGCGCCACCATGGGCATCACCGAGTTTCTTTGCCTGGGGAGGAGAAGAAGGGGGTCTTCAAAAAATAATAGTTTTTTTTTTTGTTTTTTGTTACCAACTTCCAATGGTTTTAAGGAGACTCCTACACTTTCAAATGAGCCTACCAATAGGCCTAATTAGAGCAACTTTAGAATAGAAATTCATTTGCCCTTTTAAAAAAATATCTTATAATGCAGTTTTGTTTCAATTATAGATGTGTGTGTGTGTGTGTGTCTGTGTGTGAAAGCCTCCTTTACAGTAAGCAGATTTCTGGTTGTTGTTTTTTTTTTTTTTTCTTATTTAATTCAATGTCACAAGCGTGGGCCTGTATTTCCTGGTATCCAGGGCTAGCCCTAACAATAGCGGGGCCCTATGCGGAACGGATTGCGCGGGCCAAGTCTGGGTAGGGATAAGAATAATGTCAAAATTAAGATTTTGTATTACAAAATACACTCGTCTTTGCAATAATTTTTTTATTAAATGGAAGCTCACAAAACCGTTTTTATTTAATGGTATCCCCAAATGAACATTCTTAAAATTTTTCAGTACATTTTTATGAGTTTTAATGAGATTTTTAATAATTTCAGGAGATTTTCAGGAGGCCCTGGAAAATCAGGAGGCCGCGGAACCCCTGTTATATATATATATAAACCAAACCCCTAGCTATATATATAGCTCCTCATGTCACAGAAGACAATGGATGAGCCCAGTTGAGTCAATGGCTTTGGTTTCGTCTTGAGACGGGGCAGAATCTTGAGTCTGATCAAGCCAATTCTGGAGCGGCAGAGTTTGCCACAGTTCGTGCATGTATATGCATCTGTCCCAGGGCTAGCTGACAGGGCAGCTTACTTCTTCTTTCTCTTGATTGATGCAGCTTCGTTTCTTTTGCACTCGGCGAAGTTCGTACCAGCTCGTACAGTCTGCCTCCATGCTGTCCGGTCTTGGACTATCTCCTCCCACATACTTTAATTTAATATTCTACATCTAGAATTAGCGCGGTGCCTATGAAAGTGCAGGCCCACTGCGACCGCATAGGTTGCAGTGGTCTAATACCGGCCCTCTCCAAGTCAGCCACGCCACTGTGTGACACTGGTTCTCGGTTGTCTCCCGCGCCCACCATTTTTATTATTGTGTATGCATTGTTTTGATGGGACTGTGAAACTGAAGACACTGAAACGTCTGCTAGTCCGAGAGTGTATCTGATTGAAGAAAAAAAAAAGAGGGAAAATCTGCTGACTAGGAAGATAGAAGGAAACGCGAGATACTACTGTTAGTGCTCCCTGTCCCTCCGTATCACCCCTCTCTCTCTCCTACCGACATTGCCAGTGCCGCCCGGGATCTGCTGCTCGCTTCTTCCAAGCCCCAATTTTCCGCACCTCCCTCTCCCCCCTCCCTGCCTCGCCTTCTCTTCATCACTGGCTCCCCCGCGGCACACGGCCTACAGGTCAGACATCGGCCAGTTAAGAACGACAACTCCGGTTTAAAAGGGACGATAAAGCATCGCGAGTTACGCCGGCTTGTTTACATTTCTCTGGACTACACGAGTCGCACACGGGTTGGAAAGATAGGAATTATCTGTGTTGTTCTTTTATTCTTTTTTGTTTATCTCCCTTGTCACGATTGGTAAGTGTTTTTTTTATTATTATTTTGAATTGATTCACCTGATTTAGAACCTAAATTTAGAATTTAAAAAAAGTGAAATAATTTAATTTTTTTAGTTAAATGTACTCCTTTTTTTCAAAAAAAATAAGTAAGAAATCTCCTTAATACTTAAACTATTTAACTGTAACGGCCAGCTAGTTATTAATTAATAAGAAATCCCTCTCTACTAAAATTACGTAAATAAAACCATATCTCAGATTGACTCCAGAGGCGCAGCAAATATGATGGTGCTGCCTTTCCAATCATTCCAACTGCTACATATGCATGTGAGACGTGGAAGTCATCTGTCAAAATTGAGAAAAGACTAAATGTGGCTCAACAGAGATGGCTGAGACGGATTTTGGGAGTCAGTTACACAGATCGGGTCTCACACAAGGAAATCCTATGCCGAACTGGGAGTCGAACACTTGGTGAGGCTGTGACTGAGCGTCGCATGAGGTTTGCGGGACATGTTCTACGTCAAAATGAACTACGCACACCAAGAGTTGCGATAACATGGAAGCCAAAACGAGGAAAGCGCAAACAGGGACGTCCTCGTATTAATAGGCGACACACCCTCATGGAGGACCTCAGAACAGTGGACACCAAGTGGGAGGAGGCTTCAGACATTGCCAGTGACAGATCTTTATGGAGACAGCTTGCCGCCCAATGCGCCGAACAGCGCGGGAGGAACTAAGTCTAAGTAAGTAAGCCTTTCCAATCAAACACATAATCACAAATAAGCCCAAAAAATAAATCCAGGCATCACGCTTGTATAAGTACATTTTTAAAAAAAGCGCTTCAACGTAATAGTACAATTAATAGAACCATGACACCCAATTCAATAACGATCTCTTACAAGTGACAGTGTCAGGATGCACCCACGCCTGCATTTAAGTCATAATGGCTTCTTTAGATCCCCAATAGTCATGTACATGGGAGCAATAACCCCCCCCCTCATACTATAGTAGACTCGCCACTCACTATCTCACGAAATGAACCCCCCCCCCTCACTTATAAGTCCCGTACTACAATCGACACGTCACTCACTGTTTATCGCAATGAACCCCGTCATACTACAATCGACACGTCACTCACTGTTTATCGCAATGAACCCCGTCATACTACAATCGACACGTCACTCACTGTTTATCGCAATGAACCCCGTCATACTACAATCGACACGTCACTCACTGTTTATCGCAATGCACCCCGTCATACTACAGCTGACACGTCACTCACTGTTTATCGCAATGAACCCCGTCATACTACAGTTGACACGTCACTCACTGTTTATCGCAATGAACCCCGTCATACTACAGTTGACACGTCACTCACTGTTTATCGCAATGAACCCCGTCATACTACAATCGACACGTCACTCACTGTTTATCGCAATGAACCCCGTCATACTACAATCGACACGTCACTCACTGTTTATCGCAATGAACCCCGTCATACTACAATCGACACGTCACTCACTGTTTATCGCAATGAACCCCGTCATACTACAATCGACACGTCACTCACTGTTTATCGCAATGCACCCCGTCATACTACAGCTGACACGTCACTCACTGTTTATCGCAATGAACCCCGTCATACTACAGTTGACACGTCACTCACTGTTTATCGCAATGAACCCCGTCATACTACAGTTGACACGTCACTCACTGTTTATCGCAATGAACCCCGTCATACTACAATCGACACGTCACTCACTGTTTATCGCAATGAACCCCGTCATACTACAATCGACACGTCACTCACTGTTTATCGCAATGAACCCCGTCATACTACAGTTGACACGTCACTCACTGTTTATCGCAATGAACCCCGTCATACTACAATCGACACGTCACTCACTGTTTATCGCAATGAACCCCGTCATACTACAATCGACACGTCACTCACTGTTTATCGCAATGAACCCCGTCATACTACAATCGACACGTCACTCACTGTTTATCGCAATGCACCCCGTCATACTACAGTTGACACGTCACTCACTGTTTATCGCAATGAACCCCGTCATACTACAGTTGACACGTCACTCACTGTTTATCGCAATGAACCCCGTCATACTACAATCGACACGTCACTCACTGTTTATCGCAATGCACCCCGTCATACTACAGTTGACACGTCACTCACTGTTTATCGCAATGCACCCCGTCATACTACAGTTGACACGTCACTCACTGTTTATCGCAATGAACCCCGTCATACTACAGTTGACACGTCACTCACTGTTTATCGCAATGAACCCCGTCATACTACAATCGACACGTCACTCACTGTTTATCGCAATGCACCCCGTCATACTACAGTTGACACGTCACTCACTGTTTATCGCAATGAACCCCGTCATACTACAGTTGACACGTCACTCACTGTTTATCGCAATGCACCCCGTCATACTACAGTTGACACGTCACTCACTGTTTATCGCAATGAACCCCGTCATACTACAATCGACACGTCACTCACTGTTTATCGCAATGCACCCCGTCATACTACAGTTGACACGTCACTCACTGTTTATCGCAATGAACCCCGTCATACTACAATCGACACGTCACTCACTGTTTATCGCAATGAACCCCGTCATACTACAGTCGACACGTCACTCACTGTTTATCGCAATGCACCCCGTCATACTACAGTTGACACGTCACTCACTGTTTATCGCAATGCACCCCGTCATACTACAGTTGACACGTCACTCACTGTTTATCGCAATGAACCCCGTCATACTACAGTTGACACGTCACTCACTGTTTATCGCAATGAACCCCGTCATACTACAGTTGACACGTCACTCACTGTTTATCGCAATGAACCCCGTCATACTACAGTTGACACGTCACTCACTGTTTATCGCAATGAACCCCGTCATACTACAGTTGACATGTCACTCACTGTTTATCGCAATGAACCCCGTCATACTACAGTTGACACGTCACTCACTGTTTATCGCAATGAACCCCGTCATACTACAGTTGACACGTCACTCACTGTTTATCGCAATGAACCCCGTCATACTACAGTTGACACGCCACTCACCAGCTTGGTCCATTCACAATTGTAACAAAATATTAATCGCTTGGCACATCATCTATCTATCTATCTTCTTTAATATATAAAGCAGAAAGTAAGGCGTATGTATGTATGTATGTAATTATGCATGTATGTATGTATGTATGTATGTATGTCCCGCATAGAAATAAAAATTCTTGACCGATCTTGATACAACTTGGTATAAATGTTCCTTAGTTGATGGCGTAGATCGTAGCGTATGTTTAATGTCCCTACCACTACCGGAGGGCCCTAAAAATAAACAAAAAGTACCTAATTGTATCTCTATTTAAAAATTAAAAACTTGTTAACATATCGGGTAATCCCGTTTTCACAGTATTTTATATTTGATATAACTATGTCGGCTGAACGGGTAAACCCATTTTCACACTCTACTTTGAATTTGAAAGGAACATTCTCCATGTTTAACATAGATCTAAATTTAAATCAGTAAATCAGTAATAACCGAACTAAGGCCCGCAGGCAGACGGTCATATCCCGCTAGTTCACTATAAATTGTGTTTCTATTCTAAAGCTTTCTCAAATGGTTACTGAATCATTAATATTTTTCCAATCTTTATGAAAATATTTTTTCTTCAGCTGCATAAAAAAACATTATTCTTTGAGCATTCTTGTTTTTACAAAGCGTATATCAACTCTTTATGTATGGGAAAAAGTGTGAACACGTTATTTCTCTTACACCCATTCAGTTGAAACTTTGCAGAATTATTAATTGGCGAAGACAATACATAAATCAATGAAAAAAAAAGTCAATTAATTATTGGTAATTATTAATTCTTATGTACCAATAATGGGAATTAATCCTTCAGTATTCACATATATGGCTAAATAAGTAGGGTTTTGTCCTCTTAGATAATTGTACACGTTATTTCTCCCACTCCTATTCTCGTGTTCAGTTAAAACCTTAAACAACTATTTATTGTACTTGACAAAACAGGAAACAATTAAAACAAATTAACCAATTAGTCAATTGATTATTGGTAAGTAAGTAATTTGTTTGATATTGAAAAGGGTAAATAATGGCTACATTATTGAGAGATATAGTTGTAAGTGTGGAGCTCTATCCCTTAGTTAAGGTTGTTTTGTATTGTTTTTTTTTTTTTTCAAAAATATATTTGTTTTTTAATTCTTACTATTAAATCACGCTTTCTTCATAGTTAAATGGTGGATTGGATTTTAAAAAATGGAAGTAAAAAAATGTGAATCATTTAGCAAGCTGATGGCTGATTAGCTTTTACCAATAGAGCGTCACACAGATGGCGTAAGTTTAATCTCGTACAGCTATGGTCGCATCTGGGTCGAGTGTTAAGTTCTTCGGATTCCAAACCGATCTTTATGAAGAAGAGCCCCCACTTTGTGAGTATTGTGGCTCTCGCCTCACCGTGGAACATATCCTCATCGACTGCCCCAGATACCAGGATGTCAGGGAAAAATATTTTAGAGCCACTAATTTAAAAACACTATTCAATAATGTCGACCCTGGGAAGGTACTGGGCTTTATCCGGGAAGTGGGGTTGTCTACGAAGATCTGATTTATGAACTCTGTAGACATGTACTATTTACATTAGATTTTTACCAAATTATTAAATTTTTACTACCTCTACTATTTTAACTGTGAATAGACCTTGATTTTAATGATTTGACTGTATGGAATTTGGCCTTTGTTGTGTGGAGGGAGAGTGGCCCTTGAGGGACTGCAGGCACGACATGGCCTAAATTGTGCCGATGTGCCCAAAATCACAAATCACAATCCGAGCTTTATGTTGAGGGATGGGGTCACGTCCACCCAAGTAGTTGGACCACAAGTTTGTATAGCAAAGCTTGATATAATAATACCTGCAGCTTTAATTTCCTTTCCTGAACATAGTTAGTGCATCGCGCTCGTGCACTATGAATTGATTGTAATTTGATATTCAATGAATTGCCAACCACATTTCGAACGTACAAAAGGGAAATAAGATTACTACAACTATAATTATAACCATACGGTGTTCACTTATATACTGATTTTATTTTTTGATTTTAATTTTCCAAATGCCTTAGACATTCTTTAGCAGCTAGTGCGTAGCCCTTAACATATATATACATATATATATTTAGCTGTGTATGTGTGTACTACGTTAGCGTGCACGCGTATTCGCGTTTTAACTGTTCATGTGTGTATGAGGGTGTGCTGTGCTCTAACAGGATACTTTTGAACAACAAACATTTTTTAACTACAACACAGACTCCTTGAAATTCACAAGTGAGATTGGGTGGGTTGTTTTGTTTTTTTTTCAAAAGAAATTACAAATTTAGCTACCTATAATCTATAATGAGAATCAGTGTTTTAGGATTTCTGTATTAAAGTGTAGCTTACCCTGGATGTGGCAAAATATTTAGGTCACAGCTGGAGCTGCGTAGCCACGGGAAATACTCCATTCCTCATTAATCTTCGGACTCGAAGACAAGCCTTATTATTATTATTAGTTTCTAAATTAAGTTCTATATATATATTGAAGTCTGTGGATAGCTATTTCTGTTTTAATATGCTATGAGACGGTGCGATTGTGTGGTTGGATTATCTTCTGTAATATATCAGATTTATCTATGATCATACAAACTCCACCGTACTGCTGGAGATATGTATTCAAAAGATGAAAACTGAACAGAAATCCTCTTTACAAAATATCCCCCCCCCCCATTCATTTCTCAACTTGGACTCACGAAAATATTGAACATAAACTCATCTCTTCATCATCTGTCCCTTGATTTTTGTCGTAGGAGTGCTGGGACAGTTTGCATAACCAAATACCTCCACTTTTTTTGGTCAGCAGCTGTTCTTAGCAGGATATCAAGCGACCTTGTGGCCTATAGGGCAGATGATGTAAAGGTCATCTGTTTCTGTGGCCTACTGTTAACAAGGGTGTCATGTGGCCAGCACAATGACCAACCGCCTTTTCTTTTCCCCAACTAATGTCAGGTACCCATTAGAAATAGGTGGACTCAGAGAGCGCGCAAAGATCCCGAAATGAAAAATCTCAGTCTTCACCAGGATTCGAACCCAGGACCCCCGGGTTAACAGACGTTAGGCTAAAGGAGGACGCGTCCTCCTTTTTTGAGGATCATGTCCATCCTTCCGCCAGGCATCGGTCTAAAATGCGAGAATGTCTGGCTAAGTTTAGATCAAATCATTAAAAAGCCAACTAGATTAAACAACACATTAGATCTCTTCTTAACTAACAGACCTGGATTAGTAGTTGATTATGATATTATCCCTGGTCTATCAGACCATGAGATCATAAAAATACACAGTCAGATAAAAGCAGTAGCCAATACAAAAACCAAAAGAAAAATCTTACTCTGGAATAAATGTAACCTAACACAACTACACCAAGCTGCATTAAACTTTCAACAAACATTCTTATTAGAAAAAGACATTAACCAACCAGTCGATGACCTCTGGAATTTCATTAAAAACCATCTTAAAAGCATTATAGAAAATCATATACCAACTAAATACACATCAAACAAAATAAATAAATGCTGGTTTAATAATAGATTAAAGAAGCTTTGTAAACAGAAGGAAAACCTATATAGAAAATTTAAAGAAACCAAGGCAGAAAGAGTTTACAAAAAGTATATAAAAATTAAACACCAAACCCAAAAAGTAAGCAGACAGCTGAATACATAAACAATGTAATGTCTAAAGATAACAACAAAAACCTATGGTCATACATTAAGTCTAAGAAAATGGAAACAACAGGCATAGCGCCATTAAAAGATGAACATAACATAATACATAATGATAATGAAACTAAAGCAAACATCCTAAACAAATACTTTGCATCAGCATTCTCAGCCCCAGGAGACAAAGACATATTTCTTAATTTGAACCAAGTAGACAACATAGAAGATTTAGTAGTACAAGAAAATGGAATTAAAAAACTATTAGCAAACACCAAACCAAATAAAGCGTCTGGACCTGATGGTATTCCAGCTAGATTACTCAAAGAACTAAGCAATGAGCTAGCCCCAGTGTTCAAAATACTCTATCAGGCATCGCTTAACCAGGGCAGAGTACCAAAGGACTGGAAAGAAGCTAATGTCACCCCCCTATTTAAAAAAGGGAAAAATCTGATCCAGGAAACTACAGACCAGTATCACTTACCAGCATCACATGTAAAATACTAGAACACATAATATGTAGCAATATCATAAACCACTTAGACAAACATAATGTCCTCACCCCATACCAACATGGCTTTAGGAAATATAGATCATGTGAAACACAACTAATAGGACTAATTGATGATTTTTCAAAAGGTTTAGATAATAGTGAACAAATAGATGCTATCTTACTAGATTTTTCCAAGGCTTTTGACAAAGTTCACCACCATAGTTTGCTTAAAAAATTAAAATATTTCGGCATTAACGGTCCACTGCATCAGTGGATTAAAGATTTTCTGATAGGGAGAGAACAAACTGTAATAATAAATGGCTCTAAATCAACACCAATAACAGTAAACTCAGGTGTACCTCAAGGAACAGTCTTGGGTCCACTACTATTTTTAATTTACATAAATGATTTACCAAATTGCATTAGTTCAGGAACAAAAGTCAGATTATTTGCAGACGATTGCATAATATATAGAACAATAAAAACAAAACAAGACACACATATTTTACAAAAGAATTAGATGAATTACAGAAATGGGAATCAAATTGGAGCATGTCTTTCCACCCAGAAAAATGTCAGTTGTTAAGAGTAACAAAAAAACTAAAACAAATTAATTCCACTTATCTTATTCACGGCAAACCAGTAACTCAGACTAAAAACTCAAAATACCTAGGTGTAAATGAAAAACTGTCATGGAATCCACATATTGATGAAACTATAAAAAAAATCCAACAAAGCATTAGGGTTTATTAAAAGAAATTTTTATAAATCAAATAAGAACATAAAACTAAAATGTTATTTAACCTTGGTTAGGCCAGTAATAGAATATGCATCCACCGTGTGGGACCCCTCAACTCAAGAAAACATTAAGAAACTGGAACAAACACAAAATAGAGCAGTGAGATTCATAACAAACGAATATTCACATTTGACTAGGGTAACACCATTAGTAAAATCACTAAATTTAGAAAGCCTTCAGGACAGAAGACTCAAAAGTAAAGTAGCAATTATACATAAAACACTGAACCATAATCTTCAAATACAAAAACAAAATTTAATAAAATACTCTGAAAGACACAAAAATAAAGGCACATTCCTCGTCCCATATGCTAGGACAAATTTGTACAAATACTCCTTCTTCCCTAGTGCTATTAGAGCATGGAATGGGTTGCCTGAGCTAGCCAGAAAAACCAGTGACTTGGCAGAATTTAAGTCATTGGTTAATATGCATAACTAAATGCATGACGCGTAGGACGTAATCATCTTCTTTTTTGAAGTAACGTCTGTATTATATAAGATAAGATCATTGTTTTATTTTGTTAGATTTCGTCAAGCGATCGAATTCCATCATTCATATTTTCTGATTCAAACACTCAAACTCGATCATAAATAGCAGAAAGACGTTTTTGTCGGTCAACCCCAAGTTGGCGTGAAAGAAATTTGGGCTCTCTGGTGAGAGAAATTTGGGCTCTCTGGTGAGAGAAATTTGGGCTCTCTGGTGAAAGAATTTCGGCTTTCTAGTGAGATAAATATGGGCTTTCTAGTGAGAGAAGTGTGGGCTCTCTGGTGAGAGAAATTTTGGCTCTCTGGTGAAAGAATTTCGGCTTTCTAGTGAGATAAATATGGGCTTTCTAGTGAGAGAAGTGTGGGCTCTCTGGTGAGAGAAATATGGGCTCTCTGGTGAGAGAAATTTGGGCTCTCTGGTGAGAGAAATTTGGGCTCTCTGGTGAAAGAATTTCGGCTTTCTAGTGAGATAAATATGGGCTTTCTAGTGAGAGAAGTGTGGGCTCTCTGGTGAGATAAGTGTGGGCTCTCTGGTGAGATAAGTGTGGGCTCTCTGGTGAGATAAGTGTGGGCTCTCTGGTGAGAAAAATATGGGCTCTCTGGTGAGAGAAATTTGGGCTCTCTGGTGAGAGAAATTTGGGCTCTCTGGTGAAAGAATTTCGGCTTTCTAGTGAGATAAATATGGGCTTTCTAGTGACAGAAGTGTGGGCTCTCTGGTGAGAGAAATATGGGCTCTCTAGTGAGAGAAATTTGGGCTCTCTGGTGAGAGAAATTTTGGCTCTCTGGTGAGAGAAATATCGGCTCTCTGGTGAGAGAAATTTGGGCTCTCTGGTGAAAGAATTTCGGCTTTCTAGTGAGATAAATATGGGCTTTCTAGTGAGAGAAGTGTGGGCTCTCTGGTGAGAGAAGTGTGGGCTCTCTGGTGAGAGAAGTGTGGGCTCTCTGGTGAGAGAAGTGTGGGCTCTCTGGTGAGAGAAGTGTGGGCTCTCTGGTGAGAGAAATTTGGGCTCTCTGGTGAGAGAAATTTGGGCTCTCTGGTGAAAGAATTTCGGCTTTCTAGTGAGATAAATATGGGCTTTCTAGTGAGAGAAGTGTGGGCTCTCTGGTGAGAGAAATGTGGGCTCTCTGGTGAGAGAAATATGGGCTCTCTAGTGCGAGAAATTTGGGCTCTCTGGTGAGAGAAATTTGGGCTCTCTGGTGAAAGAATTTCGGCTTTCTAGTGAGATAAATATGGGCTTTCTAGTGAGAGAAGTGTGGGCTCTCTGGTGAGAGAAATATGGGCTCTCTAGTGAGAGAAATTTGGGCTCTCTGGTGAGAGAAATTTGGGCTCTCTGGTGAAAGAATTTCGGCTTTCTAGTGAGATAAATATGGGCTTTCTAGTGAGAGAAGTGTGGGCTCTCTGGTGAGAGAAATTTGGGCCCTCTAGTGAGAGGAATATAGGTAAATGGGAAGACAATGGGCATAGAGTTCCACACTTATGTTTGAAGAAAAGCTGTACTATGTCTACTGACTAATTGCTTCATCTTGGAAGTACCACACACACGAAAGAAATGCATGTACATTCAAAAGTCTAGTTTTAAAAGTTCAGTTTGTATTCCCGTTTTTTTGTCCTCCTTTTGAGACTTTGTCCTCCTTTTAAAACTTTGTCCTCTTTTTAAAACTTTGTCCTCCTTTTAAGACTTTGTTCTACTTTTAAGACTTTGTCCTCCTTTTAAGACTTTGTCCTCCTTTTAAGCCTTTGTTCTCCTTTTAAGACTTTGTTCTCCTTTTAAGACTTTGTCCTCCTTTTAAGCCTTTGTCCTCCTTTTAAGACTTTGTTCTCCTTTTAAGACTTTGTCCTCCTTTTAAGACTTTGTCCTCTTTGTAAATCTTTTTCTCCTTTGTAAGACTTTGTCCTTAAGACTTTGTCCTTAAGACTTTGACCTTTTTTGTAAGACTCTGTCCTCCTTTGTTACGCTTTGTAAGATTTTTTTTTCTTTATTGAGACATTTGCACACAAAAAACTTTAAAAATTTCATGTTAAAATTCTTTATACTACCAGATAAAAAAAATCTTTACTTTAGGACATTCAGGAATTACGATTCAATCACATTAGAATTTAAAGGCTAGACATTGTTTTGATATGAAGCACCTACTCGCGTGACCTAGTCTTAACTAGATAAGAGATATCCAACAACTCCATACCGATTTTGGGGATGAAAAAAGAAACGGCAACAACCACCCAGTGTAAAGGCAGCCTTAATCTAAATCAATGTGTGCGTGCCAGGCGGCAGTGACATGCTCATGCAATCATATCGTATCTCGCTGGGGTTTTCGTTGGATGAAAATGATTTTGTCTTTGGAGGTCTGGTAGTAAAACATGGAATCGATCGAACACATAACTACCACCCTCTTCCCTGTCGAGCTCTTTATTTTTTTCTCTTCTACTTATGCAGTATGTATGTACCGCTATTGTGGCACTGCCTGTGTTGATTCACAACCGCTAATGAGGGATAACTCCTTACAGATCGTCAAACATTATCATTATTACCTCCCGTTGTTTAAATAATTTTTGTTTAGCTATTTAAGCGCAAAGCGTTTGCAATCAACCGATTAACAAGACATATGCTAATATTTTTGTGTGTGTAAATAAATTGCAATTTTAATGGGTGAGTAGTTGTTTCAAGAAAATGTAAAAGTGTTCGATTCGAAGCTTTCTGTTTGATTTATCTATATTCTATACACAGTATTGCAAAGTTTTGTATTGAGATGTTGCTCCAGATAGCTAGTCCAACACATATTATATGTAAGCTTATAAATTATTTTCCCAGATAAATTGAATAAAAGCTTGAAATCTTTGTTTATAGACCAAAAAAAAAAGAATTTTTACAAACTCGCCGAATATGACCCGCAGCCCGCTGGCCTTAGTTTAAGTATCACTTACCTTTAGTTGTATATCATTTAAAACCTTATAATGTTTACACGAAAAATGAAATCGAATATAAAAAATGGGGTTCACCCTTTTAGCGAACATACACAGAACTCAAGTGTTTCCCAAAGTGGGGTACGCGTACCCCCAGGGGTATGGGAAGACTGTGGAGGGGGTACACGTTGCACCTCATTAACTATGCTGATTTGTTTAAAATACCCATCTATTATGTTTTGTTAATAAATTAAAGTGTGGTGGGGAGTGGGCGGGGCGAGGGGTACTCAGCATTACAAAAATTATAACAGGGGTAAACATGAGTCAAAAGTTTGGGAAACACTGTCATAGATAATATTAAAATATTGTGGAAATGGGTTAAACCCGATTTGATAAAAAAGTTTCGTTATTCAATAGAGATAAATTTAAGATTGTTTTTTTTTTTCTTAAACATTTGGGTCTTTTTGTTGTGTGAGACACATTTAACATACTCTATGGCCTTCGCCGTGATCTAAGGAACATTCAAGCCAGATTTTATCAAGATTGGTCAAACAGTTTTGTTTTCTATAAGTAAATACATACATACATACCAGGGCCGGATTTAAGGTAGGGCTGGCGGGAACTCCTCAAGAAATGGGCCTCTACAAAAGAGATAAAAATATATTCGAATTTCAACGGGTCAGAGACTTTGAAAAGTTTTTCCTTCCTTTTTTTTCCCGCATTTTTACGTCTAGCAAAAATTCCGTGATTAAGAAGTGTACGCTTGTAGCATGCTTGGAATATGTAAATACAGCTCCGGATTTACGACAGTGGGTCTACCAAGAGACTTATTCTTTTTAAAACTAAAATATCTTATTAAATTTTTTAAAGGAAAAAGTGGGATTTAGATTACAAGGAAACTCTATTTCCTCATAGGCCTACATACATACAGACTCCTTACAGTGTGCTTTATATATTAGATATCTCCTTCTATCTATATCCCTGTTTTTTATTCATGCCTCTTCCATGTCTCTTTTATACACATCC